>PVJA010054366.1:0-11586 GCA_004027025.1 Myocastor coypus
CAACCAGAACTCCCTGCAGGTGTCCTTGGGCTCTATTGTTCTCTACTAAGGATACTTTGTCCTTCTCTCTATACTGAACCAGGCAGGATGTTTTTCTCAGCACTGGGCGTAGCTTTTTACCCCCACAAAGGGAAGCCTAGTCCCACCTGCACACACTTGATCAATTTCCTGGCTTCCTGCCAGCTCCCAACATACAACAATAATAAATACAGAACATTTTGTCATTTAATAATTCATAATAGAATAAGTGTGATTTGTTTTCCAGTCACCATCTTAGGGCTGACTTTCCTATTGACTCCATATCATTAATTAGGAGACATATGATTTTTATATAAAACTTATTTATCACTATAGAAATCATAACACTATTTCAAATGAGAGGTCATATACAATTCTAAAGTAACTTTTCAGAATTTAAAAACAAGTACAAGATAGTAGTCTTTGTCTCTAGCAAAGATTTTTACAAAGAATCTTAGAAAGAACTCCCAAATTCTGATAGAAATACTCTAGAAAAATTATCTTTAGAAACCATTTTCTGGGGCCAGCAGGATGGCTCAGCAGTCTAAAGCACCTGCGTAGGAAAGCTTAGGTGGCGGAAGGGACCGATGTTCAATCCTGGACATCACATGCTACACCAGCCCTGCCCTGAGGGCAGGCTGAGTGGGCTTTAAAAACAAAAAAAAAAAAAAAAAAAAGAAAGAAACCATTATCAAAAGTGGAAAAATAATAAAAATATTGCTATCACAGCTCTTTGTGGGAACATATTATTTGTGATTCAAATTTTATTACTGAATTTTTATGAAAATATTTAAAAATTTAAACTAATATAGTTATCTGAACAAATAAAAAAAACATAAAATTATATTGTACTAAGAAATATTAATTTCCTTTCACCTGCCCATTTTTTGCTCTATATTTAAGTGTGTATCTTTGATACTATTTTCTATGTCACATAACATATGATATAAAATGCACATATATAGTAATATTCATAATCACTGTATACAAAATAGTGCAATATGCAATCTAACAATATTTACAATTATGACATAAGAACTAATAAATACAATGTAAGTACATATATACATACATATAATATATATTTTATATATATAATATATATATACATTGTATATATATATGCATATATATATGTGTATATATATTTTATATATATATATATATATATATATATATATATATATACACATTAGTGCTCTGTTCATCAATACAAAAAGCAATTTACAAATTTAGATGACTATCATAAAAATCCCAGGCCCAGCGGGATGGCTCAGTGGTCTAAAGCGTTTGCTTGGGAAAGCTTGGGCGGCTTCAGGGACCACGGTTCGATCCCTGGCACCACATGCTGCACCAGCCCTGCCCTCGGGGCAGGCAGAGCCGGCCATAAAAATGAGTCAAGAAACAAATAAAGGTTCTGAAACAAGAAATAAATAAATACAATAAATACAATAAAAATTCTTTAAAAAAATATAAATCCCACGTTACAAGTATTATTCTATTATTTAGGCTAGCCACTGGTTTTGTTAGTACTATCTTCCTGTCTCCCTTGATATTTTTCATAATCATTATTTTCAAGTTGAGTTTGATCTAATTTCAAGCTTATTAAAAATGCCAGGGACCTATATTGACAATTTCAAAAACAGTATATTTTGCTTCAAAACATTTTTATTTCCAATGTTTAAGAAATCATGTTAAAATATTAATTATGCATCTGGTGTGAAGACTTTGTTATAATGTCTTAAATTTCCATTTAGTGGCATCTCTATATCACATCTGCAATTAATGACTTGTTTAGCACGTATATTTTAAATGGTCTCATACACTGCACTTGCTTATCAGAAGAGACAGAAATTTTCCTGAAATTATGTTAAAATTATTTAATCTTTTGGGAATAGCCATGCTATTGTACTTTTTCTGTTTTCCTTTGCATATTTGACTTGTGTAATTTTCTTGTGATCTTACATGTAGTTTACTGGAAAAGAAAATGTGGAAAAGCAGAAAGAAAACTTGTGTTTTACCAAGAATATAAAGCTAATGTACACTACCTGCATGTATCACTTGAACAAATAAAATTATAGTACCAACAATTTTTATATTTTAAAAATAATATATACTTTTCCTCCATATGGAAGAAATATGATATGTTTCTGTCCACAGTAATATAAACTATTCTGACAACTGAAGTCATTTGTAGGTATTGATCTCTCAGGAACATATTTCAAATTGTATTTGCTTTAATGTAGATTTTCCTACTTAAGTGATATCATTAAAAGGAGTTTTAGACATTAATGTATCTTTCACAAAGAACAGTGCTGCCTATTATGTATCCTTATGCTTTTAATGCATATCAACTTCCTAAAGTAGAAATAGGTATTTAGTCTTATTAAATTCATTTTCCACATGCAACAAGACAGCTAATTTTAAAACAAGATTAAAATATATTCCCAAAACCCAGTAGTCATGTTTTAGATTTGTCACTGAAGTTCCAGAATGAAAGTTGACTTTGCATGAAATACAATGCATTTTATGTTTGTATATGGATGCAAAATTAATTCTTGAATATCACTGGTGTATCTTATCAATACCTACATATTGTTAGAAAAGAAAGAGGAAACTGCCGGGTGTGGCGGCGCACGCCTGTAATCCCAGCATTAGGGATGCTGAGGCAGGAGGATCGATGAGAGTTTGAGACCAGCCTGGGCTACAAAAGTGAGTCCAAGGCCAGCCTGAACTGCATAGCAAGACCCTGTCTCAAAAAGACAAAAAAAAAAAAAAAAAAAAAAAAAAAAAAAAAAAAAAAAAAAAAAAAAAAAAAAAAAAAAAAAAAAAAAAAAAAAAAAAAAAAAAAAAAAAAACAAGCAAACAAACAAACAAACAAACAAAAAAAAGAAGAAACTTACTTGAGCTAATTTTTATATATAAATTATTTTTGGACTATTAGTCCTTCTAAAGCTGAATTCTAAACAAAAAATTAACAATGATCAAAAATATATGAGAGGACAACCATTAGAAGATATTAGGAATTTTCTCTGTAAATTTAATACCGAGGTGTGGGAGATAGCTCAGCTGGCATGAGTGCCTGCCTGGCAAACTCAAGGTCATGAGTTCAATCCTCAGTACCATAAATAAATAAATAAATAAATAAATAAATAAATAAATAAATAAATATTCAGTATCCTGACTTTCATTTTAAAAGGCCTATGTAGAACACTCAGAAAAAAATTACTTTCCCAATAAGCTGAATGCTACACAGATAGTAATACCAAAAATTCGAACGCAACATTAAGGCCATTAGAAGACAAAATTAATTTTCCAGCTAATAATCTCGTATCACTTTATTTGTAATGCTTTATTAACACATTTTGTATGAGTATAACAAGTATTTGTTAATAATTTCTGAATACTTGCTCTTGATTCAAAAGAAAAATTACCTTTGAGTTATCATTTGTGTAAAGAGACTGCTTCATAATTTACCCATATAAATCTACCAAACTCATCTCCATGAGGAAATGATACTGACTACTTACTCATAATACCAACTGTGGCTTTTTATTGAAACTTTATCCATGTAGCAGAAATGTCCTAAGATCTTTTTAGGTGGAAATAATCACTTAATTTTCTACTTGGAAGAAGTTATAAAAAAGTGATTATAAATAAATGCTTAGGAATAGAGGACCCACTTAATAACAATAAATATCATTTACTGTTGTATTTGATCATATTTCCAATCCTTCAACTAATCACAGTATCTTTGCAAACAGAACACTACGCTTAATGCCCACAGATATACAACAGTTTTCAAATTGTAGTCATCATTTACATATTTTACAATGTTCATTAAAATAACAATTCATTATCATTAGGTAGGCCTTATTACAGCCTCTCTAAACTTGAGAACTGAAGCTCAGGAAATGAAAATTGTTTGTCCAAAATCAATGTTAATAAAATTTAACATTGAATTATAAGCCAGTATAGTATGGCTTCATGTTTGTAAACTTAATAACTATAGCTAATCATAAAAAATACTGAGTCTGTATGGATATTTATAATCATGTTGGTCTAGTTCAAATTTCTTTTTTATTTGTTTTTTTCTTGGTTTTATTTGAGGAACCAGGGATTGACCTCAGGGATTGTGCTTGCCAGGCAAGTGCTTATTCTACTGAGCTAGCTCCTCAGCCCCCTTTATCCACAATTCTTAACCATTCTTTGGACAATGATTTTGAACTTAAACTTTTATAAGAAGGAAAGAAAGAAAGAAAGAAAGAAAGAAAGAAAGAAAGAAAGAAAGAAAAAGAAAGAGCAAGCAAGCGGCAAAAAGGGAACACTGTATCACTATTTGATAATCACTTGCTTTTCTGTAGCACATTTTTACATTATGGAGTGTTTGCATGAACAATTTCAAGGCCCCAGTTGTTCTTCTGTTTTGAGTCAAGATCTCCCCGGAGGCTAGGCTGGCATTCCCAGTGCAGCAGTTGCAGCGCACAGGGGCATGCCTCACTGATGCGTGATACACAGTCAGGCTGGAAGGACTGGCCTCCACAGGACAGTCACACTCTAGGAATCCTGTGCTGAAATTTCTTTCGTCATTTTTTAAAATCTACTCAAAATAAACGTTATTTTCTCTATATACTACCTGAAAAAAGCCCTTTGATGAAAGGAGTAAGTACTTTTTTTGTTTCAGGCAGTATTTCATGTTAATATAAAGGTAAAAGCAACTACATTTCTTTTTTTTTGTCTTTTTGAGACAGGGTCTCGCTATGCAGTTGAGGCTGACCTTGAGCTCACTTTTGTAGCCCAGGCTGGTCTCAAACTCACAGCAATCCTCCTGCCTCAGCCTCCCGAGTGCTAAGATTATAGGCGTGAGCCACCACGCCCGGCTTACATTTCTTTTTTTTAATGTATTTTAAAACACCGAAAATGGTGATTATATTTATCAATATCCATCTTTCATAACTTTTCTATGTTTAGTGTTGAATATACTCTCTAACAATGAAAACAAATTTAAAAATTGAAAAAAATAATATCCATAAAGTTAAATAGACTATAGTCTATAAATTTATTGATATTGATAACTATAAAAGTATTAGCAAACAGTTGTTAATCATACTTTTATACTTATTTAAAGTGGATAGAGGACAAGGAAGTAAATACACATGTGCACATGTAGTGTAATACTTCCATGCTTATTTTTTTTTTTGTATTTTATGGAAGGGTCTATAGGGTAGTTAGGGTCTCACTACTAGATTGGACTGCCTCTTTTCAGCCTCCCAAGAGCTGGGGTAACAGGCACACACCACCATTCCCAGTCTCAATTGTAGTCTCAGCATGCCCTTGGAGTGGAGTCAGCACAATAGGCCAGAGAAATTGAACCCCTGGCCCCTGCTCCTGCTAGCAAGCACTTTAATCCGCTGTGTTATTTGGCTGGCTCTTCATTATTATTTCCTAAAAATGAATTCTACATTTTTACTAGAGATTTTGGGGGGCTAGGGAGAT
The DNA here is from genome assembly GCA_004027025.1 of Myocastor coypus. NCBI lineage: Eukaryota > Metazoa > Chordata > Mammalia > Rodentia > Myocastoridae > Myocastor > Myocastor coypus. The sequence continues at coordinate 5,515 of PVJA010054366.1, forward strand.
AGCTCCGTGGCATGAGTGCCTGCTGGACAAGTGCAAGGTCATGAGTTTGAACCGTGGACCCCCCAAAAATAGAGATTTTGGCATATTGAGTAATGTAGTCTTTAACCTATTTTTTAACCTTTATGCTTTAACCTATAAGCATCATTTTCTAGTTTTCATTTTAGTTTGTTTATAATAATAATAAATACAATATGAGTTTAGACTTACATTTTCTTTATTTCATCACTTGTCTTCATAAATTGACATTATTATGACACTAGACTTAACTTTGTATCAAGAGCGTTAAAGAAGTTTATAGAAGGCCTGGCCAGAGAGCTCAGCGGACTTAAGTGCCTACTTAAGCAAAGCACAGCATCCTGGGTTCGATTCCTGGTTTGCCATGCCCCTAACCCCCAGGTGCCCTAAGACAGTGATTAAGACTGAGCATGGTGGTACATGCCTATAATACAAGAGCTTGGGAGGCTGAAAACAGGAGAATCACTGTGAGTCCAGTCTACATAGTGAGACCATGTACAGCCCGATTCATGGGGAAAAAAAAAAAAAACTCAGAAGTTGATAGAGGAAATGGCAAGAAATAATATTATGATTAGTAAAGGAGATATTTCAGGATGAATAATTTTTCAGTGAGTACACATACATAGATGAAATATGATAGACCTTAGTTGGAAAATGGTGTAAGTGTAAAGTTCTTGTTTTCAGTTATCAGTATTATGTCAGAGTAAGGAAATTAGAGACCCTAATAGTATATCATGAATGAGTACAAGATGTATGCTCAGCACTGGAGAAGTATGTTATCACATTATCATCCAGTTTGCCTTTATAGGATTGTTTTCAGACATTAGTTACAAAAATACAAAATGGGAGAGTAAGGTAGCTCAGCAGATTAAGTGCCTGCTTTGGCAAGCTCAGGGACCAGGGCTCGATTCTAGGTCCTGCTTGCCACATTGACCCTGACCCCAGGGCGCACTTAGCCAGTGACAGAGTCCAGACATTGTGGTGCACATCTGTAATTCCATTGCTGGGGAGCCTGAAACAGGAGCATTTGCATAGTGAGACCTTGTGCTAAATACACAAAATGAAAAAAAAAGAAAAAAAACTTAAGTTATTAAGCTTCTTTTCATCTTTGTGGTTGCATTCAGGTTTTTAATGAATTTTGAACTTATTTTATAATGGATAACCTAACTTTGTTATTTTATGTGATATACAATTTTTCCAGCAACACTACTGAAAAGGCTAAATTTTATCCATTTATACCATTGAAGTAAAATGTCAAGGAATAAATTTAATGAAGGAATAACATTTAAATGACCTCTCTCATGACAGTTACAAAGCACTTATGAAATATCTTAGAGTACACACAAACAAATAAGTGATTTCTTGTGTTCTTGGTTTGGAAGAATTAATATTGCTAAAATGTTCATAACATTCATGGTGATTTGTATATTTAATATAACCTTAATTAAAAATCAAGAAAACTCTCCAAAAAATTAGAAAAGGGAAGGGGCCAGGGAAATAGCTCCGTGGCACAAGTGTCTAACTGGCAAGTGCATAGTCGTGGGCTGGAACCATTGGTCCTCAAAAAATAAATTAGAAAAGGGAAATCTAAAATTTCATATGGGACCATAGAAGATTACCCAGAGGAACAGTAAAGATCTTGGTTCATTTGTTTTATATTTTGAAGAGTAAAAAGAGAAGCAAAAACAAATTTAAAAAGAGAGATGGGTAACTTACAACAATACATATGTCATAGATTTTCAAAATAAGAATAGCTAATTAACAATGGTTGTCATAGTATCTAGTTTTATCATCAAATCTGTTGCGCAGTTATGCAAGATGGCAGAAATGACTGAATATTTTCACTTTTTTTCAAGAAATTTTAATTTTTTTCTTGTCTTTTCTAAAAATTTAAATTGAAGAAAGTATCATAATTGGTTAGACATTAAAAATGATACTCATTTAGAAGACCAAGATGAGAGATATTTAACCATGTGTTTTGTATTACACATTGTTATCCTCCAAGTAGTTGCTCTGATCTCAGATATCAGCATACAGAGTTGCTCACGGGGAAAACTCTAAATATTAACTGTTGTTATCAAAACCACTGAGAAATTATGAGTACAATTATCTCAACCATCCTGTATATATATTTACATGTTTTACCTCCTTCCTTTCTTCCTCTTGTTTCTTCTTTCGCTCATCTTCATTGTTTAATCCTTAAGTTCAGTTTCTTTCCATTCTACTATACCTATTATGTGTTTCAAGTATTATTTATTCTTTCAGTTCTTTACATCAGGAGATAATATAATGATTATGCATGTGGCTCTGATTTATTTCACTTCCGAATATAGCTCCTGGTTGTACCCACTTGCATATAAAGGTTTTGGGTTTGTCATTTACAGCTGAGTAGCACTCCGTTGTATAAAATTACCACATCTTTTTCATCTGTTCCTCAGATGATGGGCATTTTGGTTCTTCCTAAAATTTGGCTATAACAAATTGTGCTGCTATAAACATGAGTATACATCTGTCACTATGGTATAATGTTTTCGATTCTTTTGCGAAAATTCGCAGAATTAGTATAGCAAGATTGAATGGGTTTTCCAATTCTAGGTTTTTCAGGAGTCTTCACACTGATTTCCATAGTAGCTGTATTGGTCTGCAATTTCAACAGCCATAGAGACGGTTCCTTTTCTCCCACAGCCTCTCAGCATTTGTTAGTATTTGGTTTCTTCATGATAGCTATTCACTCTGTGGTGAGATTGTATATCAATATTGTTTTAACTTGCATTTCTCAAATAACAAGTGCTGTAGAACATTTACTCATGTATTTATTTGCCATTTGTATTTCTTTTTCTGAGAACTATGTTTTCATTTCACATGCATATTTTTGAATTAGGTTTTTAAATTTTGAGGGCTTTTAAGAAGTTATTTATGTAATTTAGATAGAAGTCCTCTGTCTGAGTGATCATTGATTAAGATGTTTTTCCAATTTGTGAGTTATTTTTCACTCTGTTGGTGATTTACTTTGACATGCAGAAATTTCTCAATAAAAAGAGGTACCAGCTGTTGATTCTTTGAAGTATTTCCCATGCATTTTGGTTTTTATTCCTGAAATGTGAGCCTATCCCTAAGTTTTAAAGATATACTCCTACTTTGTTTTGCAGGGGATTTAGTGTCTCTGTTTTAGTGTTTAGATCTTTAATCCATTTTTACTTTAGTTTAGTGCATGGTGATAGACCTGATTTTCATTTAAGTTTTCAGCACGTGGAGAGCCAGTTTTTCCAGCACCATTTGTTAAAAAAGCTATGTTTTTCCCAGTGAATATGTTTAACCCTTTTGTCAAAGATAAGATGGCTAAGTGTGTTTGTAGTTGTATTTGCAATTTCTAATCATTTCCATTAATCTTCATGTCTGTTTATATTTCCAATACCATGCTCATTTTATCACATAGGTTTTCAATAGAATTTCAAGTTAAAGATTGTAATGCCTCCTACCTCGTCTTTGTTGCCCAAATTTGCCTTTGCTATTCTAGGTCTTTTCTAGTTTTGAATAAATTTTAAATGTATTTTCTATATATCTGTGTGGTTACATTAATGGTATTTTGATAGGGATTGTATTAAATTTGTATAACTATTTTGGAAGCGTGGCCATTTTCACAGTGTTGGCTCTTCCTATCCAGAAGAAAGCAATATCTTTTCATTCTCAGAAATCTTCAATCTATATTTTAGAGAGCTGTAATTTTTATTGTATAGCTATTTACCCTCTCTGTTAGATTAATTCTTTAGTATATCCTCTCTTTGGAGGATAAAGTATATTGTTTCTCTAATTTCTCTCTCAGTAAGTTTGTTATCTGTGCAGAGGAATGCTTTTGATTTTTGGGTGTTGATATTGTAACCTACTAAACTACTGAATTTCTTTATTAATTCTAGGAGCTTCTTGGTGGAGATTTCTGGATCTTCAAAGTAGAATATCACGTAATGTGCAAATAATGATAACACCTTCTTTACCAGTTTTTCTTCCTTGTATTTCTTTTTTTTCTCTATTGGTTCTAGCTGATGATTCAAGAACTATATTGAATAAGAGTGTGATATAATATATCTTTAAATTTTACCTTATGGAAGTGTAGAATCTTTCAGGTTTTTTTCTACATTTAGATTTATTTTGGCTGTTAGACTGTCATGGATGACTTTTATTTTACTGAGATATAGGCCATCTATTCCAATTTTTGTAGGGCTTTGATCATGAATGAGTGTCAGACTTTGCCAAAGGCCTTTTCTGCATCAACTGAGATAATCATGTGGTTTGGGGGTTTGGTTGTATTGATACAATATATTATGTTTATAGACTTGTATATGTTGAATCATCCTTGTATCCCTGGGATGAATCCTACCTAGTCATTTTGGCTAACCTTGATGATTTGCAAGTTTTATTGTGGACTCATGAGGTAGGTTGGCCCATAATTTTCTTTTTTTGGTTAATCTCTGGTTAAGGTATCATTATAATACTGGCCCCAGGAATGATTTTGGGAGTATTGATTCCTTTTCAATTTCATTGAAGATTTTTGAATGGTATTGGGATTAAATCTTTCCTAATTTTTTATGCTATTCAGCTGTGAATCCATCAGGATCTGGGTTTTCTTTGTTGTTAAGTTTATTTTGGTTACATTTTCAATTTTATTAGCTGATACTAGGTTATTCAGAGTTTTTGTAACTTCTTTATTGAATTTTGGCAGTTTGTTTCTATCTAGGAATCTTTCCATTTATTTTGTGTCTTCAGTCTTGTGAGATTTTCAAAATAGCTATTGATGATCTGGATTTCCATGGAATCTATAGCTTTTTCTCACTTTTCATTCATTATTTACTGAAATTGAGTTTTTTCTTTCCTCTTTATGAGGAGATTTGCTAGGGTTTTATCAATGTTATTTAATGTTTCAAAGAAACAACTTTTGGATTCCTTTTTTTAATTTTTTAATCCATACTGCATAAATTTCTCTTCTAATTTTTATTGTTTCCTCCTAGTTTGGACTGTGCACTTGCTTTGTTCTTGATTATGTACTAACTTGAGGCACAACATTAGGGTATACATTTTTCTTGCTCTGTTTTCATAGTTTGTGCTTTCACAGATTGGTATTTCTCTCTGAGAACTCATTTCATTGCACCACACAAATTTTTTTTTCAATTTTTTTATTGTTTAAATTTAACAATGGTTATATTACACATTTTCATCATCAGATCAGTTTAGATTAATACATATAGGTATATAAGATTGATCAAACAATTAAACATTAACCTTTCTAAATCCACATTACTTTTTTTTTTTTCTTTTCCCCCTTCTTTTCCTTGAAAGTTGACATAATGCTTATTGTCCTCATAATCATTCTATAGAGTGCAGTGTGCGGGCATGACCCACCTCCCTATTGATGTTGCATAGAAAAAAGAAAGAAAAAAAAAGGAAAGAATATAATTCTCTTTGGACTAAGAGGAAGCAGATACATACACAGTCAAAGGTTTTGCAATTGCAGTGTGCCCCCAGTGAAGCTTGTGATGTTGGAGTCTATTGAATCTAAGCCTCCTAAAGCTCATCTGACCAATCTAGCTCTGCGTTCCATGCATTGTAATGAAGGATTTTTTTCATTTTTTTGCTGGGTGGTCAAGGGCAAGTCGAAGCAAGACCTGTATAACTAAACATTCTCTCTCTTTTTTTTTTTTTTTTTTTTGTATCTTCCAGGGTCAAATCCCCACAGGATTAAATTTGAGACCATAGACAGTACTTTGTAGAACTGTTGTTAGTGTCAGCCTTCGGGACGAGTCACGGCCATTGCTTGGCCATTTTGCTTTCTGTGAAAGCCTGAGAGAATGTTTTTCACTAAGATGACTCTCCTTAGACGCACTGCAGTTCATTCATCCCTTTCCTCTGAGGTCCCATAATCTCCTTGACCAGGAAACTTGGGACACCTCTGAGTTATAGGATATTACAGCACAGGTTCTCTTATATCCTGGGTCTTTATTGACCTTGAAGGGCTAGGTCCAAAATATTGGCTATCCTTATAGCCCTTCTTTTTCTCCAATTGTC
>PVJA010054367.1:0-11622 GCA_004027025.1 Myocastor coypus
TATAATATACTGCAGCATACATCCAAAAAATCAAGGATAAGGCCCAAGAAGCCGCAAACTCCAACATAAACATACCTTAAAAACAACAGAACGTGAAAAATGCATCCCACAGCTGCTAAATGACTCAAAAAAGACTAACATAAGCACAGCTGCAATTACTGAAAAAACAGAAGACAGCACAAAGGGCATAAGAAACCCACTTACAGAGGAAATAGCAATAAACTTTCCAGTTACAGAAACAGAATTAAATACACATTTGTATGAGACATGTAGAACCTTGAAGGTACATGATCAAAAAATAAAAAATAAACACTGTATGCCATATAATAATTAAAATAAGAGAAATCCAGTCTGTCAGTTTTCTTGTGGTTGAGGCAAAATACCTGACACCAAAATTAAGGAAGGAAAGGTTTAATTAGTTTCAGTTTATAGAGGTTTCAGTCCATAATCAACTAGCCCCAAGGCAGGGTGGCTGGCGAAGTGGAATTGTGGAGGACAACCAGTACGTGGCAAGCGGAAGACAGGAAAGGCAGGCAAGCACCTCTCAGTGTCTTTCTGCCTCTGTCTTATCCAGAGTACTTGGATAAATAGGAAGTTGGGAAATATGCAAGGAGTTCCCCACATTACCTATCCCTTTGTTCCAAAAATATTTTATTACGCCCACTAATTTGTTTCATTTGTGCTGCCAGTTCCTTTTAATTCACCGAGAAGGAAGTTTTGTGCTATTGCCTGTTTTCTTCTTTGTGGGAGAAACTTTTTTGTGTGTCTTGTATTCTCAGTAACTCCCTTGAGGATGATACATGGTGCATTAGCTATTATTATTTTGTCATGAAATTTTGCTTCACTTTTTATGAAATGAAAAATCCCCCCCCATTATAGCAACATAAAATAAACCAAGAGTTACATATCTCAGTCACATGTCTAACACATGTCTAAATGGACTGAGACAGTTACACATCTAACACAGACACATACCAAAAGAAAAGTTTAAGGAAGGGTGGAATGCAGGTATAGCAATGGTGCTGGAGCCAGAGCCATCTGTTTTTATTTTTAATGTATTTGATACAAAGTCTCACTACATAGCTTGGACATGTAGTGATTCCCCTGTTTTCAGCCTCCTCAGTGCTGAGATTACAGGCATGGGCCACCACACCCAATCTCGGTGGCCAGCTCAGTGCACCCAGGGGTGGAGCCAGCATAGCATGTGGTGCCAGGGACCAAACCCCAGTCCTTGTGCTCCCCTAAGCAGGTGCATAGTATGCTAAACTATCTTGCTGGCCCTCAAGATCATCTGTTTTAATAGCTATGCAATCTATGTATGTTTTTAACTTTTTTTCTTCCAAAGGTTGGAAATAAGATGGGTATGGTAGTGCACACCTATAATCTCAGCACTTGGGAGGCTGAAGCAGGAGGATAGGCGCAAGTTTGAGACCAACCTAGGCTACAAAAATGAGCTCAAGGCCAGCCTGAATTGCATAGCAAGACCCTGTCTAAAAAAGGGGGAGGCAGGCAGATAGTTCAGGGGCACAAGTACCAGCCTAGGAAGTGCAAGATCCTGAGTTTAATCCCCAGTTCTGCAAAGGTTGGAAATAAGACACAAAGCTGTGGTGAGTATTCAGCTCTTGTGAAGTGCTTAATAGAGCAACAACTTTAAGTAAATCTTTGCTCTAAAAATGTAACTATCATGGTTACTACCAGATAATGCAAGATGCAGGTCTAGGCAGCAAAACGTTAAAGGACTCACATGCCAATCCCTTGGCTTACCAGGCATAGACCATCACTCACATGTTACATAATCTAAACCTCATACTCCTTATCTGTAAATCTGAGCTAGTAGCTGCACTGTAGCATTGTCAAGATATTAACTTCCACATAAAGAACTGCATACAGCCTGGCCCCAGGAAGCCCTGAGCCAGTGGTACTGTACTTTTTAGGCACAACTTGCTACAACTACTTTAGCTTGCAGTGGATGTAGGATTAAGCAAAAGTGGACCCGTGACCTTTGGAAGACTAAGGCACTCAGATGCACATTTTAATTTGTAATTTCCTCCAGGACAAAAATATCTGCTTACTATCTGACAGGCACTTGCGTATTAAATGATGACTTACCCATATAAAAAGATGAGTTGACCTACCTCATGTAAAAGGCATTGCAAATAAACATGGCCATAAGCATTTTAAGATATGAACTTCTGCAAAAACTGTTAAATTAAAATGCAAGCTCAGGAGGGAATCACTAATAAGATGTTTGGAAATATAAAGCATCTGTCTTCACATTGTGCTAATTAACCTGATGCCCTTACTCCTTTAAAGCCATAGCTACCAATTACCTGTGTGTCAGCCAGTGAGCACTGTCTTTCCTCCTTCCTTCCTTTCTTTCTTGTTTTTATTGATTTTTGATATTTGCTTCAGAATTGCAATAAAAAGAAAAAATGAGGTAGCCATAATCTCTCAGGTTTCTGCTATTTTTTATTTTTGTTATTCTGATGCAATATGTTGAAACTCAGTCCTATAATGAACTGTTCCACCTAGGTGGCTCACATAAGAGTACTTGGTGACTCCTTGAACAAAAGAATTAGCAGAGTGAAAGATTCTGCCTTATTATTCTGTTTAAAAGAAAGTTAATGTGAGCTAACTCCTTTCAGCGCTCTGTGTGGCTGTTTGGCTGTCTGAGACCCATGTTTCGAACATAAATTGCTGCAAGTCTATTTGGGGATCTAATGGCTTGATTCCCATGTAGAAAAGCAACCCTAAAGTCTCACTACTTGTGTAATTCAATCAAGATATCCAATACAATTTCTTTTCTAAAAAATTTGAAAATATAAGGCCTGGTTTTATTTACAGCTGGATACACAGGAATAATCCATCCTGCAAGAACAATTTCAGATTTTCTAGATAAGGTGGAGTCATGTTAGTCACAGAATTACTATATCATAGGTTTCTAGCTCTTTAGATACTTGTGGGTATTTTACCCAAACTTAAATAAACCCAGCCCGGGGAAGGAAATTACAAAACAAACAACAGCAACGATAAAATGTCAAGACAGGAGAAAGAGCCACTCCGCTGTAATGTAGGTGGGTGGTTCCAAAACCCTTACATCATAAGTGCCTCCCTCAGGAAAGCACACTCAGCTCCGGCCTTGGAAAGAGCAGAAATTTCATTCAGGCAAGCTGAGTGCATGAGTGCAGCTGTGGTCCCGCCCCCAGCCCCTGCATTTCCCTTGCAATACCCGTTGAATTCTAAGTATTAGAGTCAAAGCTCTGCTGTTTCAGCCGGGACCTGCTTGGGATCTCAGAGTGAGAGTCCTGCTCACGCTAAGCAAGGCTGCTGCTTAGAGATGACTCCACGGGCACACCTCACATGCAGCACCACAGAGGGCCTGCTTTAAGCACAGCTGCAGCTTGAGGGGCTTCATCAGCGGTCTCTGGAGTTGCCAAGTTTTTACTCCAGTTCCTGAAAGCTTCTGCCTCCAGTCTCCGGAGCCATTTCCATTTCTCGCCAGACTGAGAAAGACCCTGATGTAAACAACAAAGGCAAGGCAAGACTTCCGGGCAAATTGGGAGCCGACAAGCCACGCAGATGACTCAATAGATGCCAAAGGAGATCAAGTCCAGGCTCCAGGACCACAGGAGAGGAGAATGAGTCCAAGCAGGCGCTGAAGGAGGTCTGCGCCCACAGCTGCCTCAGGGTCCAGCCTGTGACCAGGAAATCGGGCTTAGACTCCGTTCCTGTTGCACAGCAGATGCACAGAGGACCAATTCTGCAAATATTATGCATTTCTTCCTTAAGAAAATGCAAACTATGTTCTAAAAAGCCATCTGATTCTACGCGTTCAATTTCTCAAAGCATGTCGCGCCTGCTATTGCTTTAAAACAGAAGTTCCTGGTGGCAAAATCATGACATGTGCAATTTGCATGCACAAGTGTATATAAATTATGTGACTAATTCTAAAAGACTGACTACTTTGAAAGGACACAAATAGCACAAATAATACAAATTGTTCTGCAAACTGTCATTTCCCATCTTATAGTCCAATCCTTACATCTATCCTATTAATTCAGTACTAAAAAGTTTTTAAAAGGAAATATAAATCATATCCCTAAAGCACTACTACCTCAGACACCAAAATTACATAGCATGATGGTGCATATTACAGCACTTTCAAATAGCTTCTGAGAACGTGTCACAAGCAATGAAAAATGTAATTTATTTCTACTGACAGATATTAATTGCTCCATGTTAGGAAATTTTTGAACCATTACTGATAAGCAAAAATGGTAGCATAAATGCCTGGAAAACAACTGCAGGGAAAGAAGTATAGCCTAATCATAAAAACTCCCATAGCATAAGGAAAGGCGATTTCTCAAAGAGGACATCAATTATTCAAATTTGTAAAATGTTACCATGACAAGAGGAAGAAGCCCAAATGCAAAGTCACTTCTAGCAGTTATTAATCTCTGAGGAGAGCACTGGCTAATTGGAGTATTAAATTCTGCCCTGTATTCTTAGCAAATCACTGCTGTTAAGGCAAAACTGGGCAGTGTCGGGGGACCTTTGAGACAGGAAGGGCTCCATGCAGAAGAGACGATTCCTGTGAAATGCAACCCCAAATAGGCACAAATGGGAAGGTCGTGCTTTTCCTGCATTACTATTAATGTCTTGTTACTATTAAGCAATGTCCGTGCCTTAATTAGGAGGTGGTGAAGTTTGGACAGCCGAGCCATGTTACACTGGTGCTCCTGACAGCTGCAAATCACCCAGAGCTCATGAAACCTTGCCTCTCTGGGTGAGCTCTCCAGCTACTTACCACCCCGACCAAAACTCAAGCTCTGTCCTGCTTCATCCCTTCAGGGCGGCCTTCCATAGCTGGCTGATAACTGGAGCCTTGGGCCCACTCTGACCCCTCCTGTCTAAATTCTGCTCTGCACCTTGCGGCTGCTGTTTCTATCAGTAGCACTGCCAGCCTCTTGGAAACCTGCAGGAGATGCCCGGCTTGCACTGGCTTGGCATTTAGAGTCCCACTTGACTTGGCCCCAGCCTCGTTCTTTGGATGAAGCCACCAACACTTTGTGAACCACTACGGTTCCCATCAGCCAGAATCTACCTCTGGATTTTCATTTAGGCAAGTTTTGAAGACAACACTATTGTTTTTCCAACTTTTGATTACAGGTCATATTGCAGATTCTCTATAAAGCCATACCAGAGCTCAGTGCACTAAGCACCTACTTAGGCAAATGCAGGGACTGGGTTCGATCCCCAGCATTACATGCCATGCTGGTCCCACCCTTGGGCACACTGAGCCATCCACGGAGTCTGGGAGTGGTGACAAATGAATGTAATCCCAGCATTTGGGGTGGCTGAAAACAGGAGGATCACTACATGTCTGAGCTGCATTGTGAACCCCTGTACCAAATACATACAATTTTTGAAAAAGCCATCCCAGCCTATACTACCACCTTCTTACCCTTACTGTACACACAAAGCCATTATATACTTCCTGTACTGTTAAATTTCTGTATGTAAGAGTCCTAGTATTGGCTAAATTATAAGAACCTTGTGAGGCACAGACTGAAAAATAGCTCTAGACTCCTATAACCTGTGCTAATTAATGCACCTTACTCTGGACCTATCTGCTTGGCTTCTTTCATAAATAAAGTCAAAGGCAAGGGAGAAGACCATGCAGACTCACTAAGTAAAGTCATGACCCAAAGAAACAAAGTACAATGACAAGAACCAGACCTTCAGGTGAAGGGCAAGTCAGTCAAAGGGAGCACAAGAAGGTAGAAAAAGTGCGGTGAAGGCATTGACACAGAAGCTACAGTGAAGTGAGTCTGGAGATCAAAGGGGCCCAACAAAGAAGAAATGAAGAGCCCACAGAGCACACGAAGAGGGAAGCACCAGCCTGGAGCCACGGCACAGCCAAAGCCAAGTGGAAGACACTGGGCCTGAGGGACCAACACACAGAGAGCTCAGCCATGAGGAAACAGAACGCAAACATTTCTCTAGAACTTCCGGAATCATCACCAGATTTGGCCTGTGCAGGGCCATAAAACAGATCTCAACAGTATAGACTGAAGCCACTGAAGTTATTGAAATGTGTCTTCAGATCACAGTGAAATTGAGCGAGACAGCAACAACAACAAAAAGCTAGCATGGCCCAAAGTGTTTTGAAGTCGAGTAACACGATTCTAAGCAACCCTGGATAAAGAAAAATTGAAATTTCAAAATATTTTGCATACATAATAAAAATAAGATAAATTAAAACATGTTGCATACAACTAAAGCTGTGTTTAGAAAGAAACAAACTATTTTTAAGAGAAAAAGAATAAATTCAAAGTTGAAGAAAGTCATAGATACAAGAGCAGGGTTTAATGAAAATTTAGATAAAAGTATAATTTAGAAAAACCAAAGTCAAAAGTTAGAGTGATTATGAAAAAGAAAAAACAAATTATCAGTGTAAGGAACAAAAATTACTACATTACTATAAGCCCTACAGACATTTTTAAAAGACATAAAGAAGTTTTTACATCAATAAATTTTAAAATTAAAATCAAATCAACTTAAAAATATAACATCAAAACTGACAAAATCCAAATATATCTATGAGCATTAAAGAAATAAATCTGAAATTAAAACCTTCACATGAAGGCCAATGAGACAGCTCAGCAGACTAAGTGCAGGGCCCAGGGTTTGATCTACAGCACCACCTGCCTTGCCAGTCCTGCCCCCGACTCTGGGTATAGTGGCCCAAGTCTGTGGCAGAAGAATCACTGCGAGTCTGATCTGTGTAGTGAGACCTTGTACCAAATGCATTTTTTTTAAATTAATTTTTTTAATTTTTAAAAAGATAAAATCTTCACATGAAGTAAGCAGTAAGATACTGTAACAAGTGTATAAAACACCATACCCTATTTGGATTGATTCCAGAAATGCAAGTTTAACTTATAATATCCAAAAATTCAATGTACTTTGCTACATGATAAGAATAAAAAGATAAAATCAGAAAAATTCAACAGATACAAAAGAGCATTTAATATAATACAACAGTCACTCTGTTTTTTTACTTAAAAAAAAGGAAACTTTGGATAAATGGAACCTCCGACATCTGATTTAAAAAAAACTATATATGAAAATGAAGAATAATATTCTTAATGTTTAAATACTGAAGGCTTCTCCTTAGGATCAAGACTGAGATAAGGATGTCTGCTATCCTAATTCTATTCAACTTTGTATTGTAAATGCAAAAAAATAAGAAAAAAAAGCTATAAGACTGAAGGCGATCAAAGTAAAACTATTGTTATCTGCAAGCGAGACAAATATTTCCTGTATTCAAAATCTCCCACAGAAACTATTAAAGGAATAACTTAATTCTGTAAAATTGAATGCAAAGTCAAATATATAAAAATCAATTATATTTCAATATATTAACAACAAATACTCAGAAAACTAAATTTTCAAACAATACTATTTCTTTGAGTTATACAGATTAATGTACTTCACGTTGGCATATTCGTACATGCACAGAGCATACTTTAATCACTGCCACCTCCCATTCTTCCCACCCACCCCCAGTTTCTCACACTACCTCAGGGAGGGGCAAACCAACGCACATAAAGTTCCTTTGTCTTATCACCCCACCCTATTACCTGCCCTGACGTTTCACCGTGCATATTTCCTTCCTCTTGTCTAATAACAGTCTCCTTCCTACTTTCTTGTCACCTCTTCTTTACATTCCACATAGCAGGGAGAACCATCAGTACCTGTCTTTGTGAGTCTGGCTTATTTTGCTCAACATCATGATCTCCAGATCCATCCATTTTTATGCAAATAACATTCTTAGTCTCATCAGAAGACGTAAATATCTACATACAAAGCTAAGGAAAGTTACACAATATAAGGGCTAGCAAGATAGGTCAGCAGACTTAAGTGCCTGCTTTGGCAAGTGCAGGGACCAGAGTTTGAACCCTGGTTCCACATGTTGTGTCAGCCCCACCCCCGGGGCTCACTGAGCCTGCAAACCAGTCTGCACTTGGGAGCACGTACCTATAATCCCAGCAGCTGGGGAGCCTGAAAACAGGAGAATCACTATGAGCCTGAGCTGTAGAGTGAGACCCTGTACCAAATACATCAATGAAAAAAAATAAAATTAAGCAATACAAAATACACATAAAACATAACTTAAAAAAATTAAACATACTTAGATAAGTGGAGGGGCATACCGTGCTTATATGCTATTTGACTCAATATTTTAAAGATATATATATAGATAGATAGATAGATAGAGATTATATATATATATATATATATATATATATATATATATTTAATTCAGTCCCAACCAAAATTCTGATAGCATTTTTGCTGACATTGGGAGGTAGATTCCAAGATAAAAATCACCTACAATAAAGGGAAACACTCTTTCAAAAAAAATTAAATCAGCTGAAGGATCTATACTAACTTAAAGTTAAAATAATTATGGTAATATGGTGGAAATGTAGACAATAATAAAACAATGGAACAAAATAGATCAGAAACAGATCCACATAGAAATGTGTAATTTTGCACAGGGTAGGCATCATGGCAGAATAAATGATGTCCATTTTTTGAGAAATAGTATAGCATTAAGATGAGGCAAAATTAGTGTGACCCCTACCCTCACATCTGACATGAAAATCAATTTCAAACAGATTCAAACGTAAGTAGAAGGTAAAATAATCAAACTTCCTGATGAAAACATAGAAATATTTAGGAGAGGTAAAGATTTTTTTAAAGGATAGGAAAATCTCTAATGTTAAACTTTAAAAAAAAGATTAACAATGCTCAGAGATCTAGGCCCTTGACCCCTTCAGTCAAGAGAGAAGGAAGCCCAGCTACTGCTCCAGCTGGTTGCAACCGTTGGCATTATCCACATAGGTGTATGCAGAATGTGGGAATTCTGAGGTTAAGAAGGCTTCCACCTCGATTTCAGAAGAAGGCCTGGGAGGCCAGGCAGTGTGCCCCTGAGAGGGCAGTGTGTAAAGCTGGGTGTGAGAAGCCTGTTCAGTGGAAACCCCAGATGTTTGGAAAAGCCAGGAACGTGGATAGTTCTAAGAGGGAGCAAAGCCGGCCTAAGAGAGAAGCCATGGGAATTACCACCAAGAGTGCGATAGGAGCGGAGTTGCATGATGCTCACAACTCAGTGCAAACTGCTTCGGATGCTCCAGTTGGAACTATGGGATTTAATGTTTATCCTGCTGGATTTTGGACATGTGTTAGGCGCAGTGTTTTGTATTACCCTGTTGTTTGCAACTTTTGGAATTGTAATGTTTATCTTATGCCTTTGAATGTTGGATATATTTAACTCTTCTATTGTACAGGGGCTCACAGTTGAGAGTTTGCCTTGGATCTTGGAGGAGTCTTGGTAATGCTGAAACTATTGGGACTTTGGAAACTCTTCCAGATGAACTAAAATGTCTTCTGTAAAAGGGGATATGTATGAGGCTTTGGGGGTCCAGGGGCGGAATGTTACGGTTTACGTCTAGTTGTCCCTCCAAAGCCTCATGTAGTCATTGGGCAGGGACTTCTATAGAGTGACTCATGAGTCGCTGGGATTATGTGTTTTAGTATTAATGGGATTATCGGTCTGAGTAGGACTGGGGTTATGGGTGTGGTCTAGGGTGGATATCCTAAGGCAGAGAGCCTGATAGGATTATAAAGAGAGACAGAGAGATAGACTAGAGCTGTTGCTCTCTGCTGCCCTGTTTGGTTGGCTACCTCTGCCACCATTTTGTTGCTGTTCTGCCGCCATGAAGTGGATGCTCTGCCCTGTTCCACTCAGCCTTGGGCCAGCCAAATATGGACTGAAACCTCCACAAACTGTGAGCTAAATAAACCTTTCCTTCCTTAAAATAAATAATTTTTTTAAAAATGAGAAAAATTAACAAATTAGATTTCAAGATTGAAGTATTTCTGTTTTACAAAATGAGTCATTAAGAAAATGATAAACCACAAAACTGAAAAAGATATTTTGATACAGGCATCCAACAAAACAATCACATAGGAAGTCACATAGAAAGAACTTCTATAAAGCAATACAGATAAAGAGCAAACACTCCCACAGAAGTATGAGCACAGCACTTAGGAACATTATTTCACTGCATCTCAGAATGGCCAAAAGCCATAGGCAAAGATACTCAACTTCACCAGTCATTAAAAAGCACAAATGATGACCCCAGGGAGGTGCTCTTGAAATATTCAGCTGATGATAACAAATGTTGCCGAAAGTGTCCAGCAACTGATTTCTATCTGTGGCTGGGGGAACATGAACAGGTACAAGTACTTTGGGGCAATGTTTGGCACCATCTATTGGTCATGGAAGAAGACCATTCTGTAGACCCATCATTCACAAGGAAGGCATTCATTCCCCAAAGGAAAATAAGAAAGTTATTACCATAACAGTGCTCCTGCAAGCTGCACACTGGAGACCACACTGAAGCCGCTATGGCACACAAAAATACAAGTGTAATCACATAGCAAGAGGAGATCAGGCTGCAATAAGTGTCACCAACTGCTGTCATGTACAACAGACAAAGGGCTTTCACCAGCATGGTCCTGAGTGAATCAAATCAGGCATGAAAGGTTACAACACAGTGTATGAGTTTGTTCTGTAAAGTTTGAGAATGGCAAATACTAATCTATGACAATCTAAGTCAAAATGCTGGCTTTCCTCCTGGGGTGATGTGTGGAAGGTGGCACAAGATAGCTTCCAAGCTGCTGGGAGTATCCTGTAACACAGATCTAGCCCATCTGTGAAAATGCACAGGGTGGCCTCTTATGAGGCCCTCAGGTATCTTTCTCACTGTGTGTGCAGTCAATAGAAAGCTGATCTCTCGAAGGTGAGCTAGTGATGTGCACTGTGCATGTATGTGTGTACAGCTAGCTGGAGACTTGGGTGAAGAGTCTCCAGGGGCCAGTGAGATAGCTCAATGGACTAACATGCCTGCTTAGGCAAGCTTAGGCAGGTGCAGGACCACAGTTCACTCCCCAGCACCACATGCTGCGCCAGGCCCACCCCCAGAGTGGGCTGAGCCTGCGAGAGTCTGGGCAGAGTGTCACATGCCTCTAACCTCAGTACTGGGGAGGCTGAAAGCAGGAGGATCACCACAAGTCCAAGCTAGGTAGCGAGGCCCTGTAATAACCAAATACAGAAAAAATGAAAGAAAGAAAGAAAAAGAAAGTCTCCAGATGGTCTCGTATTTCTACAAACTGGAATCCAGCAGAACACCACACACACACACACACACACACACACACAAAACCATTAGAAGAGGTTGGAGGCCCAAGTCTGGGTGTGGACAGGACAGGATTGTACGGTGGGCTGATAACTGTCCCCGACAATGTCATGTTCAGGAGGCCACTATTTAAACTATTGCCTCATCATTTAACATGAGGAATTAGAAATGTAAATAACTATTCACCTAAAGTAGATTCTAAATCCTTAAATAATGGAAAATCCAATAGCATGCAGGTAGCATTGTACCAAGAATAATTCCACATTATAAATTGAGGAGAATCCGTCAAGGCAGCTGGCTTTAATAGCCCCCATTTTTTGCCAGCACCTTCTTAAGACTGCTATCCTGGCAG
>PVJA010054368.1:0-11600 GCA_004027025.1 Myocastor coypus
AATAAATAAATAAATAAATAAATAAATAAATAAATAAATAAAATAGGGTCATGCTAAATTGCCATGGCTGGGGTTGAACTTGACATGCCAGGATCCAGTTAAACTTGATTTCCAGCAGCAGGGACACAGGGGTTCAAAGAAGAGGCTGCACACTGCCTGGTCCTCCTATCCATGCCCCATGAGACCCAAGAGCCTTCCCTCAGGGACCTGCCATAGTAGGACAGGGAATGCAAGTGGCAGGAGAGAGAAGCATTTTGTGTAGATAACCCTAAAGCAGTCCCAGAAGCAGCTAAAAACTTGCGTCCCTTTCATGGTTGTGATATCTTATGTTGTAATAAACATCGTAGTCTCCATGGAAGTTGATTTGGAGCATTCCCCTTTGTAGAGCTGATCCCCAAGACAGGTGGAATCAGTTATGGGTGTGATGGTTCCAGGATAAGTGTATAATAGTACAATATTGCTGGGCACGGTGCCTGACTACAGTCCAAATGGTAGCACCTGTTCCTGCATTTAAACTGTAGATTTTAAAAATGATGATACAGGTTAGCCGTCTGCATCTGCAGGTTCAACAGCTATGGTCCAAAAATTATATTTAAAAAAAAAAAATCACATCTTAATGAATATGTGTAAGCCTTTGTCTTATACTTGAGTTTTTTATTTTTGTTTTTTAAAAAACTTTTACTGGGGCCCGGCGGGATGGCTCAGTGGTCTAAACTCCTGCTTGGGAAAGCTTGGGCGGCTTCAGGGACCACGGTTTCATCCCCGGCACCACATGCTGCGCTAGCCCTGCCCTTGGGGTGGGCTGAGCTGGCCATAAAAATGAGTGAATAAACAAATAAAGGTTCTAAAAAACTTTTACTTATTGGGACCTGGTGGGATGGCTTAGTGGTCTAAAGCGCCCACTTGGGAAAGCTTGGGAAAGCTTGGGCAAGCTTGAGCGGCTTCAGGAACAGCGGTTCGATCCCCAGCACCACATGCTGTGCCAGCCCTGCCCTCGGGGCAAGCTGAGCCAGCCGTAAAAATGAGTGAATAAACAAAGGTTCTGAAACAAGAAAAAAAAAAAAAAAAAAAAAAGTTAAAAATTCTTAAAAAAAAAAAAACTTTTACTTATTTATGTTATGGCCAGCTCAAACTGCCCTAGGTATGGAGCTGACATAGCATGCAGTGCTAGGGATTGAACCATGGTCCTTGTGGTTGCCTAAGCTTGCCTAACTAGGCACTTTAGACCATTGAGCTATCTCACCAGCTCACAAGTGTAGGTTCTATGTGTGCTTATATGTGGGACTTGAGCATCCACGGAGTATGACCTTTGTTGGAATCCTGGAGCTGAACTCCCACAGACACAAGGGACAACTGCGCAGGACATGGGTAACACAAAAGCAGAAGTTATTCTGCTTCCATTCCACCAACACTCAATGTGAACATTTACAGTTTTATTTGTGTTCAGACTTCCAAACAGTGAAACTGAGCAGCGAGGCGTGATCCTTTTATTTGGATAAATTTACACATGAAATAGTTTCGCTGAATTTAAGTAGTGTCTTGAAACTGAAATGTACTTCTCTCTCCTAATTGTTAATTGTTTTTAAATGGAAAAAAATGAATTGAGAACAGGAGGCTCATTACTAATGACTTACATGATTGATTCTGAAAATATTCTAATTATCTACAAGAAGGGAAGGTTTTTAATGATGTCAGAGGCAGTCTATCTGGTGACTGTTTGCACACCTGGGTCTTGAATTCTGTCGTCCTGACTAAATGGCCCTGGTCCCTTCATCCACGCCTCAGAGGACACATTTTGGACACATTTCAGATATACCACTTCGCACACTCTGTCACTGTGAAAGCCTCAAAGACCACGGAGACCTTCAAAGGCCGTGGTGTCCAAGGCTCCGAGCTGTGCAGGAGAGGGTTGAGCTCACTTGTGGGAACACACAGGGCCAGGAGCCTCCCTGGATACGGCCACATGACATAGGGCAAGACCTTCTCAAAGTCTCTTTCCTCATCACAGTCATGTTGTAAGAATCGTTATGATCATCTGGGATTAATGTGAGGATTAGATGAACTAATTTATTATCACCACACTGTGATTACTCACGCCTTCTTTCTTCCTCCACCTTCTAAGCGAAGAGGATTCTTCCTGATGCAGCGCCCTCTGTGCATGGCTTCTCAGCAGTGAGCTCCAAGTAGGGAAAGATTGAGAGAGCCAAGAAGAATCCCTCCTTGGGGACACCGCTTGAGACAAGAAGGAATGTTTTCAAAAGCCTTACTACCAGACATAGCAGCCTGTGCCTATAGCACTAATCAGATGTAGCAGTCTATGCCCATAACCCCAGCATTCTAAGAGGCTGAGACAGAAGGATCATGAGTTTGATTTTGTTTTGTGGGGTTTTTTTTTTGGGGGGGGGAGTTGTTTTTTGTATTTCAGGGGAGGGTCTACAGGGAGTTCAGGGTCTCACTACTAGATAGGACTCGTAGTTTGTCTGTTTATTTTTATGGCCGGCTCAGCCTGCCCTGAGGGCAGGGCTGGTGCAGCATGTGGTGCCAGGAATTGAATTGCGGTCCCTGCAGCCGCCCAAGCTTTCCTAAGCAGGCGCTTTAGAACACTGAGCCATCCTGCCAGGCCCCTAGATAGGACTTGTAGTGATCTATGAGTTTATAGCCTCCCAAGAGCTGGGATCACAGGCATGCACCACCATACCCAATCTCAATTGCCGTCTCAGCACACCTTGGGGGCGTGGTCAGCACTGCAGGCCTGGGAATTGAACACCCTGCCCCTGCGCCTGCTTGCAGGTACTTTAATCCACTGAGCTGTTTGGTCAGCCCTGGATCACAAGTTTGACCCAATTTTGGAGAACTTAGCAATTTAATGAGAACCTGTCTCAAAAAAAAAAAAAAAAAAAAAAAGATAAACATGATCATGTGACATGGCTATTCCACTCATAGGAAAATCCCAAAGGGAAATAAAAGTCCACGTCCATGGAGGATTTATGCACAAATGTTTGTGGCAGTTTTATTTGTCATAGCTAAACATCAGAAACAACCCAAGTGACCATCAGCCAGTGAACAACAATACACAAGAGCTATTGATACATACAAACGCGCATGCATGCCCATGCACACGTGCACACACAAACACACACATGGTGACTCTCAAAAAAATGTCAAAGCCGGGCGTGGTGGCTCACGCCTGTAATCCCAGCACTTGGGAGGCTGAGGCAGGAGGATTGCTGCAAGTTCGAGACCAGCCTGGGCTACAAAAGTGAGCTCAAAGCCAGCCTGAACTGCACAGTGAGACCCTGTCTCAAAAAGCCAAAAAAAAAAAAAAAAATGTCAAGATTGAGAGAAGACATGAGTCCATGCTTCTGATCTTATTTCCATAAAATTGTCAAAAATGTAAGCTCAGCTGCAGTGATGGAAAGAAGGCTGACTAGTGGTGACTTGGGAACACAAGCAGGACAGAATAGGCAGGAAGAAGGAATTACCAGGGCCACGATGGCATCTATAGAAGTAATCTTTAGGACACATCATGTGTCACCTAATGACAAGACAGTTTCTGAGAAACATTATTAGGCAATTCTGATATTGTGCAAATATCAGAGTACACTTATGCAGATGAAGTCGACTACGCCTAGTAACACAATTGCGCGAGACTTTTGTCTTTTAAAGTATTAGGGATTGAATCCAGGCCATTTGCACTTCGCTACATCCACAATCTTTTTTTAATTTCCCATTTTGAGACCAAATCTCACTCAATTGTCCAGGCAGGGTTGGAACTTGGGCTCCCCCTGCCTCAGCTTCCCTGAATGCTGAGAGTATAGCTGTGCGCCACCGCACATGGGTGGCCACTGCCTCACATGCATGCAGTCCATCAATGACCCAGAAGTTGTTACGTGCTATGTGACTGTATTAATTATTTTGCCGGACGTAGTGGCGTACACCTGTAATCCCAGCACTTGGGAGGCTGAGGCAGGAGGATCGCTGCGAGTTTGAGACCAGCCTGGGCTACAAAAGTGAGCTCAAGACCAACCTGAACTGCATAGCAAAACCCTGTCTCAAAAAGACAAAAAAAAAATTATTTTGATTGTGGACATAGCTTCACAGGAGATACTTATGTCAAAATTTATCAAGTGCCACGCATGGTGGTGCACTCCTATAGCCCTAGTACTTGAAAGGCTGAGGCATGACCGCTGTGAGCTTGAGGAGATGCTGAACTGCAGAGTGGGTTCAGTACAGAGTGGGTTTGTATTATTACAAAATATAATAATAATAATTAAAAAAACAGGAATGCTGGCACAGACCTATGATGCTAGTACTTGGAAGGCTGAGAAGGATCTCTGGAAGTTCAAGACCAACCCCAATTGCATAATGAAATAAAAAAAAACCAAAAATATCAACTTTCTGACTTTGTGTGTGTGTGTGTGTATTGTGTGTCAATTATAGTACAACCCAGCTCTTTTTAAAGAGTTGGTCTTGAACTCAGTGATGTTGCCCAGCCTGACCTGAAACTGAAGGTGATCCTCCTACTTCAGCCTCCTGAGTTCTGGGATTATAGGCCTGAACCATCACGTCCTGTGAGAAAAATTTTTAATTACTTCCAGTTACGTTTTTCTGTCAAATAAGCCACCAGGCAGAGATTGGATGCCCCAGAAACCCTGGATAGGTTTGACCAAGTTGGTGCATCTGAATCGCGCTAATATCTTGGTGCTTGTCTCCTAAACAGCTGTGACCCTATGACTAGCACAGGTGCCAGACCTCCTTTGACTGGAGCAGGAGGCAGAGCCTGACTTAGACCACAAGGTTTAAACCCAGAAGCCTTTAGGAGCTGGGTGAAGCAGGGCAGGGAAATCAAAACAAGTAGTGACTGAAGGTGAAATCAGAAACGATGGCAATAAGAACTCAGATGCTCAGCACTGAGGAGTAGACATGGAGAAGGAAGCTCAGCGGGGAAAGGCCCGGGATGTGAGTGACACCCACTAAGCATCATGGGATTTCCCACAATGCCTAGCTTTTGTGCTTTGCATAATCTTCTGCGCTAGCTGCTCCCCAAATGAGGACTCTGAGGCTCAGAGACAATGCCACTAAGTTTCCAGCCCCAGATCAGAAAATCTAAGACCTGAACTTACTGTTTCTCACCTGGCCTGTCCCCCACTTCACCAATTCTAGGTTTTACTGGCCCTGTTTTACTCCCATGGAATAAATCCAAGAAGAAAACCAAGATATCCTTCCTTCACTCCACAGTTTACTTGAGGGGATAATGAGTAAGGAGAAATTAGGGGCCCCGATCCCTCTGTTGGACAGTGTGGCAACAGTAGTGTTGGAGATCCCACAGCCCTCCCATCGACCTGTCCATTGCAAGCTGACACCTTTTAGTGTTCCTGTTTTTGAGACCAAATCTCCCTGTGTAGTTGGGACTGGTCTTGAACTGACAGGGATTCTCCTGCCTCAGCCTCCAGAGTGCCAGGATCACAGGCCACATATGCACATCACCATACCTGGCTGATACTTTTGTTTTTATAAATTCCTAAGGGTTTTGTTTTGTGTACAAATAGCCTGGGATCACAATGCAGGTACATGCTCTTAACAAGAGTCATTATGTAAGAACCATAACTCACAAAATAGATTTGTTCATTCCATAAGTATATGTAGAGCTGGTGATATAGCTCAGCAGACTAAGCACCTACTTAAGCAAGTACAGCAACCTGGGTTTGATCCCCTACACCACATGCTGAACCAGCCCTGCCTCTGGGTAATCCCAGTGCTGAAGAGGCTGAAAACAGGAGAATCACTGAGTCCAAGCTGTGTAGTGAGACCCTGACCAAATACATTGTGTGTGTGTGTGTGTGTGTGTGTGTGTGTGTGTGGTGAGTGAGTGATATATATTTTTTTCAGTAATAGGGATCAAACTTGGGACCTTGTGCATGCCAGGAAGGCACTTACGCTGCTGAACTTCTCCCCAGCCCTTAGGTCAGGATCTTAACAGTACTTAGAACTCATGTAATACATGCTATGCCATAATATTCTAAATGCTTTACAAATATTAACAATCTTCAAAAACCAAAGACATGATGGCACACTCCCCCTGTAATTCTAGCACTCTTGGAGGCTGAAGCAGGAGGATCACAAATTCAAGCTCAGCCTGAGCAAACTAGCCTCAAAAATATGAAAAGAAATGTTGGGGATTTTGCCCAGTGCAAATGCTTCTGGTTCAATCCCCAGCACTGCAAATAAATAAATATAAACTGAGCATGTGCCGGGCGTGGTGGCGCACGCCTGTAATCCCAGCACTTGGGAGGCTGAGGCAGGAGGATTGGTGCGAGTTCGAGACCAGCCTGGGCTACAAAGGTGAGCTCAAGGCCAGCCTGAACTGCATACTGAGACCCTGACTCAAAAAGACAAAAAAAAAAAAAAACTGAGCCTGTAACATCAAGCTACTATGACCTAACAGCATAGACTGACAAATTGAATTCTCAGAGACCCAGAGGCAAGCAGGTCAAGGCCAAGGCGTGGGCAAGGCAGGTTTCCTTCTGAGGCCACTTGGCTCATTCTTTCTCCCTGGGCGGTTCACATAACCCTGTCTCCTCTGTATCTCCACTTATCAGATCAGAGCCCCACCCTTAGGACCTCATTTAACCTTAATTATTTGCTTAAAGACCCAGTCTCCTAGTACCTTACCTTAGGATTTAGGGCTCCAACATATAAAAATGGGGGGAGGATGTAATTGCTTCAGCCCAAAGCAATTATTGTCCCTAATTTATAGATGAGGAAAATAAAACACTAGGCACAGAGTGTCAACAAAATAGATGTTTCTCCTTCTCCTCCCAAGTTTATAATCTGATGGGACAAACAGAAATTAAATCTCCAGGTGGGAAGCCAGAAGAGCTGGATAAGAGGGTGAGGAGGGGAGGCCTCCCCAAGGAAGGGCTGGGTGAGTCCAAAGGCTGTGTCAGGAGGACTGAGAGGAACAGCCAGGGGAAACAGGAGTAAGGTATGTTCTAGAAGCTCAAGTGGGGACATCACACAGGAAACTACAGGGCAGGCAGCTGGAGAGAGGAGAAGAGTGCTCACCCTTTGAGAGTGAAGACAGAGCCGGCCCTTAAGACAATGGGGAGCCATTGAAGGCTCTGTTCAGGACAGAATGTGGTCAGGATTGTAGTACATCTGGGCTGGCCAGATAGCTCAGCAGATTGAAGCATCTGCTTAGGCAGACAGAGGGACTGGGGTTCAATCCCTCAGTATGCCATGCTGGCCCAGCCCCTGGTGCCTGCTGAGACAGAGATTGAGACTGAGCATGGTGACATGGACCTATAATCCCAGTGCATGGGACACTGAAAAACAGGAGGATCACTATGAGTCCAATCTAGGTAGTGAGACCCTGTAGATCCTACAGACCCTGTAGACACTATACTAAATACATTTTTTAAAAAATCATTGTATATAACTATTATGAGGATAGTATGCAATGTGTCAGTTATTGCAGATGTACTACTAACTTGTTTTGAAACTATCATATTGTTATTTCCTATTAAAAGTAATAAAAAGCCAGGCGTGGTGGCTCACGCCTGTAATCCCAGCACTCGGGAGGCTGAAGCAGGAGGATCAGTGCGAGTTCAAGACCAGCCTGGGCTACAAAAGTGAGCTCAAGGCCAGCCTGAACTGCACAGTGAGACCCTGTCTCAAAAAGACAAAAAAAAAAAAAAAAAAGTAATAAAAAATAATTAAAAATATCTTTCTGATTAAAAAAAAAAAAAAAAAGAATTGTAGTACAACTTTCTGCAACGGTCTTTGGGTAGGATAAGGGCCTCAAGGTAGAATAAGCGATCTCTCCTCCAGGGCTATTTCATCCTGCCCCTCCAGTAACCTCACCCTCTCCTCCACCAAGGGTAAACAGCTTCCTTCACTGTATATAAAACTTTGAGGATGTGGATTGGAAGAGTGAGGGTAATCTCAACCACAAGTAGCTGACACAATCGAACACCCACTGTGTCTCCTCCCTTTCTGTCTGTCTGTCTGTCTGTCTTTCTTTCTGTCTGTCTGTCTGTCTTTCTTTCTTTCTTTCTTTCTTTCTTTCTTTCTTTCTTTCTTTCTTTCTTTCTTTCTTTCTTCAGTACAGAGGATTGAACCCAGGGCTTCCCACCTGGTAATGAAGTGCTGTATAACAGAGCTACATCCCCAGACCATTTTGTTTTTTGTTTTTGTTTTATGTCTTTTTATACAGGGCCTCACTGCACAGCTCAGGCTGGCCTTGAGCTCACTTTGTAGCACAGGCTGGTCTCAAACTCACACCAATCCTCCTGCCTCAGCCTCCCAGGTGCTGGGATTACAGGTGTGTGCCACCATACCCATCTCTCAGAGGGTCTTGCTAAATTGTCTAGACTGACTTTTAACTTGCAATCCTCCTGCCTCAGCCTCCTGGTAGCTAAAATTATAGAAACATGTGCCACCATGCCCACCTACTATGTGCCATTTCATTATTGTTAATTCATTCCTTCATTCTAAGGAACCCCCAGATCATGTGCAAGGACAAAGCCAAGGGCTCCCCAAGCCAGCCAGCCTCCCCTACATGCCCGCAGTACACTACATTTCCCAGCCCCTTGTGTCTACAGAGGGCCAGGTGCCCTGTGCAGCTGACTTGCAGAGGGTGGTGTCTCTTTACCAGCCAAGCTACATCTGGCCTGAGCCTTCAGGCTGTTGCCTTGTCTCCTGTCCATGTGGAAGGGAGAAAGGAGTTTAAGCTGGGTGCCTTCTGATGGAAAGAACCCAGTCCTTTAATCTGTCAGTGAAGAGAAGGGACTAAGTGTACCCACAAGATCGGGCATGGTGGTGCGCGCCTGTAATTCCAGCTGTGGGGAGACTGTAAACAGGCAGATCACTATGAGTCCAATCTAATAAGAGAGAACCTGTAGACCTGTCCCTAAAATAATAACAATTTTAAAAAATTTTTATTTATTTATTATTTTTATTCTTGTTTCAGAACCTTTGTTTGTTTATTCACTCATTTTTATGGCCAGCTCAGCCCGCCCCGAGGGCAGGGCTGGCGCAGCATGTGGTGCCGGGGATCGATCCGCAGTCCCTGAATCCGCCCAAGCTTCCCCAAGCAGGCGCTTTAGACCACTGAGCCATCCCGCTGGGCCAATAATAACAATTGTTAAAAAGTACCCAAATCTGACTCTTAGAGAATGAAATATAGCTCTTGTTATGTTTGTTTTGTTTTGTTGG
The DNA here is from genome assembly GCA_004027025.1 of Myocastor coypus. Lineage (NCBI taxonomy): Eukaryota > Metazoa > Chordata > Mammalia > Rodentia > Myocastoridae > Myocastor > Myocastor coypus. Next base: position 9,217 of record PVJA010054368.1, read on the forward strand.
CAGAACGGAGAGCCCTTGACATGTTAAGCCAGACAACTTCTGGTATTACAGTAGTGAGCCCGCCCTAACTGACACAAGGGATTTGATAACACACTCATTTCCCATAATGAAGAAACAAAGGCTTGGAGAGGTTAATTAAATAGTTAGAGGTCACACAGCTCATCCCAGACTGTGGTGGCACACGCCTGTTGTCCCAGCACTTGGGAGGCACAGCACGCCCCGTCTGCAGAGGATACATTTCAAGACCCTGAAACTACACAGTACCCAACTTTATATTTCCTATGTTTTTTACATATATAGGTATGTATATGTATGTATACATATATGTATTTTACATATATATATTTGTAGCAATGGTTAATAAATAGAATAATAGAACACAAATCAACATACTATGATAAAAAGTTATTGGAGACTTAGACATAATTTATTTCTGGAATTTTCCATTTAACATTTCCAGACATGGCTGAACCACAGGTAACTGAACTGCAGCAAGTAAAACTGCTTACCAGGATGACTCCTGCTCTGCATACAGATTTGAACCCAGCTCTGCCTGTACTAGATGGAGCTGTAGGTTTTGGGGGCTTTTTTTCTTTAAACAGTTTTTTTTTTTTTTTTTTTTTTTTTGGTCATTTTTGAGACAGGGTCTCGCTATGCAGTTCAGGCTAGCCTTGAGCTCACTTTTGTAGCCCAGGCTGGTCTCAAACTTGCACCGATCCTCCTGCCTCAGCCTCCCGAGTGCTGGGATTACAGGCGTGAGCCACCATGCCCGGCTTTAAACAGCTTTTTAAAAAATTGCATGAAGAGAAAAATCAGGGCTATGAGGATAGCTATCATTTTGGCTCTAGCCCTTCAAGTTCAGTAAGGACTCAGGACATAAGAGAACCTGTGCTGTAACATCCTATAACTCAGTGGTTTCCCGAATTTTCTGGTCAAGGAGATTATGGGACCTCAGAAGAAAGGGATAAATGAAGTATAGTGCGCCTAGGGAGAGTCACCTGGGGAGAAAACATTCTCTCAGGCTTTCACAGAGAGCAAACTGGTCAAGCAATGGCCGTGACTCATCCCAGTGTCTCACACTGACAAGAGTTCTACAAAGCACTGTATATGGTTCCAAAGTTAATCCTGTATTGGGAGCCGCAGAAAGCCAGGAATTTGATAAAGTGTGTGTAGGTGGGACTGGGCTTCCCTGCCTAGAGCAGAAAGCTACCCCAGTGCTGAGAAAAACATCTTGTTGAGAAAAACATCCGGTCTGGTTCAGACCAGCTATTGGTCGCTGGATAGCCTTGTGTCATGGGATGCAAACTTTGTAGAAATATAAATAAACGACCTTTTCTGTGTGCATTTAGTCTTGCCCATCAGGCAGACTGACAACTACCTAGCCCAACTTTTCGTCTTGTTTATCTTTCTCATTCCTACCGTGATGTCTCTCTAGGGATGAACTGTTCACAGTAAGATCAACAGATCCCTACATTTACGGATCCCTACAATCCTAAGGAGATTTGACCTTGGAAAATACAAATGATGAAAGTTTTGCTAGACCAGTCTTGCTTTAACTTGCCCTTGATCATCACCCAGCAGAAAAACTTAATTATGAGGCATAAAACACAGAGCTAGATTAGTATGATGAGCTATCAGAGGCTTAAATCAACAGCTTTCAACATTGCCAATTTCACCAGTAACCCACTGCCATTATGAAACATTGGACTATGGATACAACTACTTCCTACTAGTTCAAAGAGAAGAAAATATCTTCTTCTTCTTCTTCTTCTTCTTCTTCTTCTTCTTCTTCTTCTTCTTCTTCTTCTTCTTCTTCTTCTTCTTCTTCTTCTTCTTCTTCTTTCTTTCCTTCTTTCTTTCTGAACCAATATCGATTAAAAAATTTGTCACGTCTGCACCCTGTGCTCTGTATAACTTTTGTGATGACAACAATATGCAGTGTGTCACTTATTGCGAGTGTGCTACTAACATGTTTTGAAACTCTCATATTGTTATCTCTTATTACAAGTAATAAAAATAAATTTTTAAAAATTGCATGAAGAGGGCTGTTGGGGGACCTCTGAAACAGTGAGCTTGTCTGGTGTGTGTCAGGCTCTGGGCTCCATCCACAGGGCTGTAGAAGTAAATTAAATGAAGCCCTGAGGCTCTGTAAAGAGCGTGCATAATGGTTTACACAAGTGCTGACCCATTGTCAAGTCCATTCCCTGTCAGCCAGGCTTGTTCCCATTTTTTTCTCCCATTATTGTAAGCAGTTCTTCAGTGAATATCTGTGCAGTGAAAGCTTTAGGCAGAATCCTGGGTATCGTTGTTTCTTTAGGATGAATTCTGAGCAAAGAAATTCCTGGTCATGCTATTTTGACTTTGGTTTTTTTTTTTTTTTTTTT
>PVJA010054369.1:0-11601 GCA_004027025.1 Myocastor coypus
TTCTTCTTCTTCTTCTTCTTCTTTTTGCGCAGAGTCTCACTACGCAGCTACGCAGCTTGGACTTGCAGTGATCCTCCTGTTTTCAGCTTCCCTAGGGATGAGATTATAGGTGTGCACCACCACGCCCATACTCCATTGCTGGTTTTTTGTGGCAGGGGTGGGGCCAGCATGGCATGTGTTGCCAAGGATCAAACTAAGCAAGCTCCATTTTTGCAAAGAAAAGTGTATAATAATTGTAATTATTCATGACAGTCTATACAGCCAGAATTACTGTGTTTTTTTCAAAAGGGACATTCAGCCCTGCAGCCACTAGATGAAGGAGGTATCATTGTCTTTATTTCATAGGCAAGAGAAATACAACTCCTATAGATGCTAAGCAACTTATGAAGTGCACTCCCCTCACCAATGACTATTAGGGTTCATGTCGAGTTGTCCCCCAAAAGCCTCATGCAGTTGCAGGGCAGACTGCTAGGGTTCCTGATGAGTTCCTGGTCCAATGCTGGGTTTATAGGTGTGAGGGATAAATCTGAATTAAAAAGCCAATATACATAACTTCAAATCTCTTTCAATAAAAAAATAATAGAAACTGCTTTTTGTCTTCTCTAAAATTACTTAGAAAAAACATAAAGATGGTGATAAGGGCTATTTTTAAGGAAAACCCCAAGTTCATACAAACTTGCTTCTATGGGGAAAAAAGTCAGAGACACACCATTAACATTTTTGGCAGGAATTACTGATAGATGACTTTGGAATATTTATTCAAAGCCTGATATTTTTTTCTAAAAGCCTAATTTTCAATAGACTTTCTTATCTTAATTGCATAGTAGAAATTACAGAAGATGATAATATCCAAAATAACCTGAAAGGCACACACTATACTAGCCATGGAAATATTTTTCACAATTAATTCCTATGCTGCAACTAATTAATGAATAGCAGTGGTCATGGCCTTGGGTGAGAAAAGATCCAAAACTCTGGCAACAAAACAGTGCAGAAGAAAATAAATGTCATATACAAAATATTATTACATGTTCATAACTTTAAAAATCAAACATGACAATTAACATGAAAAAAAGTTGAAATGTGGTTCTTAAAAATGTAGTATAGGAAAAACATTTCTTTCTATTTTAACCAACTGAGCTACCTGGCCACCAGCCCAATTTTTTTTTGACGGGGGGAGAGGGGGAAGCTGGTTGAGGCTGCCTTAAGGGCAGGTCTCATGCTCCATGTGGGGATGGGGATCAAACTTCAGTCTCCAGCCCCTGAGAGACTTTGCTGAATCATGTGCTGCAACCACCTGAGCTACCTGGCGAGCCTCTTTCTTTCTGTTTAAACGAGACAAGGGGTAACAGAAATATTGAACTGTGCTGGACAATTGAAGAAAAAGAAATTGAACTACTTTTTAAGTGAGTAAGATTGCAAGTGAGTAAATGAAGCCATGCTGACAAGTGTGCATATTTGTGTATGCATACGTGTTACATGGAACCACATACAAGAACACAGGTAGATATGTTCAAAATGTGATTCAGAGCTATCAGAACCCATAACAGATTCAGTTCAAGTCAACTTTCTAGGCACAGTCAGACTAAACATGTTTTACAGACGGTTAACATGGGATACTATAAGTCAGGTTTAAGCAGCAGAGATAGTCTGTGAGGTTTTCACAAATAACCCAGCCATTTGAGAATAATGTCTTTCTAGCTTATAAAACAGGGATATTCTCAGGAGTAGAAACTTGATACTGAAAGGATTCTAGTAAACTAAGAAATGCAAAGTGGGCATGGCTGTGCACTTCTGTAATCCCAGCACTTGGGAGGCAGAGTCAGGAGGATCACTGCAAGTTCAAGGGCAGCCTGGGCTGGCTACATAGTGAACTGCTTGAATGACAGTGAGGCCCTGCCTCAAGAAAACAGCAAAATGAAGACAAGACACGTTCAACCAATAGCAAGTGGCATAAATTCATGTGGTTATGAACGATCTGACCCACCTGTCCTAATGAGCCAGACTACTTGAGGTATACATAATCTGAGCTAGAACGTGACTGCATCATTTAAGCTTATGACAAGAATAGCAAAAGAGCTGCTATTCATCATGCCCCTGCTCTGAGATCCATGCCACCCAGCTCTCTGCAATACCCTGGCTTATGGGGTGAGAATAGCAGTGCTATCCTTAAAGGATGAGTAGACAGAGCCCAAAGTACATGGATGGATATCGCTGGCTTCTGGAGTCAGAAATCTGGAAAGCAGTGAAAAGAGATCAAATGCGCCTGACTTCTTCACTACTATCACTATCATTCTCAGGCATCCCTGAGTCCTGGCAAGGCCCAGGCCAGGACAGGCATGAAGGTAATGGGGCTAAGCAGCCATGGTCACCCTGGTATGGCCAGGCCTTGTCGCCCTTCCAGGCCTCATTGACAAGGGCCCCTTAGCCTCTGCCTCCCTTCATTAGTAAAGACTCAGGAGAAAGCAAACGGAAGCCCCAAGACCAAGCCCTGCCTTGGATCCATGAGACTCTGAGGGTCACTCCAGACATAAACCAAGAGGGACAGGGAAGTGGCTCTGTAGTCTAAGCATCTGCCTGGCAAGCACAAGGACCTGAGTTTGATCCCAATAGGGCATGCTGAGCCAGCCCCAGAAACCCAGGCATGTTATACTGGCCACCAGAACTGGATGTGGTGGTACCCACCTATATCCCAGTGCTGGGGAGGCTGAGATAGGGGGATCACTATGAGCCTGAGCTGCGTAGTGAGACCCTGTACCAAATAAAAGATTTTTTAAATGAAAAAATGGATATAAAACAAGACACAAACCAAACCAATTTCATGAACCCCATAACTCTTCCAATACTTTCCTCATTTTTACTAAAGGAAAAATCCCAAAATGCAAATATTTCTGTGTCATCTCACTACCTAAAATCCATTGATAGGCAGACATGGTGACATACACCTATAATCCCAGCCCTCGGGAGGCTGAGGCAGATGGATCATTATGAGTTCAAGACCAGCTTGGGCTGCAAAAGTGAGCTAAAGGCCAGTCTGAACTGCGTAGCAAAGTGCCCATCTCAGAAAGAAAAGAGAAAAAGAAAACCCTTGGATAGCTCATTCTTGCCTATGTGGTAAAATTCAAACTCCTGAGCACAAAGATGAGAGTCCTTCCCAAGTGTCCCCTATCTAACCCCCTGTTTAAATTATCTCTGCTATTTAGCATTAGTATAGCAAACAAAATTCTGTGCAGAATTTTACACAGGCTTCATATTGTGCTTGCTGCGTGTCCCACCAGTGGCTGCTGAGCCCACAATATGCTCCCTTGAAGGCTCAGCACAAGCACCACTTCCCTTCTACAGAACCTAGGTCAAGACTTAGCCTACCCTACTCAAGCTACTGCAACAGAATGCCAAAGGCTGAGTAGCTGCAGGCAACAGTGATTTCTTTCAACGTGTTCTAGAAGCTGCAAAGTCCAAGACAAGACACCTAGAGATTTGCTGTCCTCTGAGGCCTGATTCTTTTTAGATAGCATCTTTTCACTATCTCCTTACTTGATGGAAGAGGCCAGGGGATTCTTCAGGCCCTTTGTGAGGGGCACGAATGTCATACTCCACGTTCATGGCCGCATCACTTCCCCAGTACCCTCACATTGGCAGTTGTACTTTAACATCTGAGTGTCAGGGCATAGAAGCACGCACGCCGATGCTGCACGAATATCTCTCCTTCAGCTCTGCCCTTCTCCTTCCACAGTACTGTATTGACCAGCCTTCCCACTTCGGGGGCAAATTGCCTGATGCCCTCAATTTATTTTTAACTTTATTTCCTAATTTGTGTTATGGCCGGCTCAGCCTGCCCTAGGGGTGGGGCTGGCGCAGCATGTGGTGCCGGGGATCGAATCGCGGTCCCTGCAGTTGTCTAAGCTTGCCTAGGCAGGCACTCTAGACCACTGAGCTATCTCACTGGCCCCTGCCCTCAATTTAAAGAAGAAATCTACTTGTGGTTTATAGTTTCAGAGGTTTGTGTCCATGGGCAGCTCACTCCAAGGCGAGAATGTCATGGCAAAAGGGCATGATTGAATCTAGATGGCACTCAAAATAGAGAGCAAAGGGCAGGAGCCGCAGAGACGAAGAGGTCAGGGGTCAGACACAGGCCAATGGTGACACTCCTTTGACCCATCAAGCCACTCAGGAAGGAGGGCTTTATTAATCTCTCAAAACACTCAAGTTGACCATCAAGATTAGATGTCACTGCATCATGGACCTGGGGTGAAACTGTCAGAACCAGAGGAGTCTTTAACGCCTCTTTGTAGCCCCCTCATACAGTGTTTGCTGCATGAATAGATGCTTGCAGAGGGAGGGAAGGATGGGTCAACAAATCTACTGGTTCTGAAACAGAAATGAAAAAGAACGAATTCAGCTCGAGCAGACATTAGATCCCACTTTTCAAAAAATCAGAAAATGGGAACAGGAAAGATATCATATATCTTAAGAGAACATGAAATGAGCCATAACTATGTATGCCTGGAGCTCCCAGCTTATTTTTAAGTGAAACATTTTTCTTCCATGGGATAGCCTAATGATCAGTGCTTGATGGATGCCTGAAGATTAATGCCTAGTGATTGATTTGGCAGTACCTACCTTTAAGTATCAACATTGGGTTTACCTACGCTGCTTAAGATTATCAAGTACTTAATTTAAATATTTCAAGTAGTGTTAGATCTAATGCTGAAGGTGACTATCAGGTCTGAGGTATATAAAACATAAGAGAAAGGAAAGGGTTTATGGAGGAAGGAAAAAGAAATGAAAATTCTAGAGAAAAACATTGCTATAAAATGAGTTTGCCATGACTGTAGGAGGCTGAAACTCTTGGCTTCTCTTGTAAAATCATTAAATTCTAATTAATATTGGAATAGGCCTCCGCAGTGCTCTGCACCCCAAACTGTTTCTTCTCAAATTAGAAATGCCCAGCCCTATCCCGCTGGCCTCACAGATGCTTGTCATGATGCCTCAGTTCTCGTCGGAGATGTGAACTCATAAAGCTTTTAAGTCACAGACAGAAAGTGCAAAAGCCTCATTAAGTGAGTGCTGCCTCAGAGATACATAAAGTACTTGGGCTCGTTGATGGGCTGTCCCTCAGGGATGGGCTAATGATCCCTTACTCTCTTTGGGAGAAGAGCTACTGTGGTGAGGGACTGGGCTGACAGCTGGTCACAAGCTGCATGTTTTCTTGTTGTCAATACTCCAGGAACATCTTGAAGTGGAATAGTAACTGCTTTCCAAGGCAAAGTGAACCAAGCATGTTAAAAACTTATTCCATTTGAGCCTTACCAGTTGGATAGAAGTTAAATAGTATAACATTGTTATGGTTTGTGTCTAGCTGTCCCCCCAAAGCCTCATGCAAGCATGGGGCAGGGCCTTCTAGGGTTTGAGACTTGGCTCATGATACACTGGGATCATGTGTCTTAGTACTGATGAGATTATGGGTCTGAGTTCTTCTGGGATTATGGATGTGGCCTAAGGTGGATAGGCTGAGGCAGAGAGCCTGAATTTAATACAGAGACAGAGAGACAGACTCACGCTGTTGATTGGTTGCTCCTCTGGTTGTTCCATTGCCTCCATTGCCATTGTTGCTGTTCCATGGCCATGAACTGCTGCTCTCTGCCATGTGCCTCTCTGCCTTGGAGCCAGCCAAGTATGGACTGAAACCTCCAGTAACCATGAGCTAAATAACCCTCTCCTTCCTTCATTTTGAGTGTTGAGCATTTTTCCCAGCAAGGAGTAAAAAGTAACTAGGACGAATATTCTAAATGGTAAACATTTTAAAGTTTGGGCAAGTTGATGCAGAGCTATGAGTTCAAGCCTCAACATCACTCTAAACTTTGGGTTTGTTTGTTTGTTTGTTTGTTTGTCTGTTTGTTTTTTTTAACACAGACCAAACTCACAGGGATAAAGCAAGGAGACACAGGCCCAGGCCCAGCCCTTTCTTTGTCTCAAACTCCCTTTCCCAAAAGCAGTCAAGAGGCCAGTTTTACTCCTTTACTTCTCTCCATTGTCCAATTGCAAATATGTTTCCAACTTAACCCAGTCTTTCCCAGAACCTCTGTGTTTTTGCCAATCTGTATCAGTCAAGGTTCTCTATAGAATAAGAACCAGTATGATCCAAATAGATTTAAAAAGAGCATATTTATTACGGGAATTGATTGTCATCACTTTAGAGAATAAGAACTCCCACCATATGCTGGAGAATTTGAATGCCAGTGACAGAGAGATAGCCCAGTGTAAGTGCAAAGGCCCAATAACCATGCATGTGTGTCTGTGGGTGGGCAGTGATGGAGTTGCTGCTCTGAGTTCCAAACTGTAAAGGCTCAAGAACCAGGATTTCTGTGTCCTAGGGGAAGAAACAATGAATGCCTTAGCTCAGTAAAAACAGAATTCATCCTTCCAGCACTTCAGTGGGTCCTATGGGCTCTCAATGAGTTGCCTGATGGCAAACCAACATTTATGAGGGGTCTTTTCAGTCTGCTAATTCAAATATCATCTTTTACCAGAATCCCACAGACAGGTGCAGAGGTAGTATTTTACCAGCTATCTGGGCATTTCTTAACGTGGTCAAGTTGACACATGAAATTAGCCACTAGCCCATTTTCCTCATTTTATTTCACTACTAGCCCCCGCCTCAGCCCAATAGGTAGTTTCCAGGCCTTTCTAGTCCATTTCGCTGGATAAAGGGGCCCTAACTCTATTGTAAATGATGTGTTTGTGATCCTCAGGTTTCTTCTTATTCCATGTATTCCTTTTACCGGCTGTACTTGTCAAGTTAGGACTTGGGTACTGTCTCGGTTACTTTTCTCTAGTTGTTGGGAGAAAATTAAGGAAAGAAAGGTTTCTTTAGCTCCCAGTTTAGGGAGGTTTCAGGCCTTACTCAGGTGGTCTCAAGGCAGAGGGGCACATGGCAGAAACAGAAGTTTCAGGTGGAATAAAACAGCAAAGTGGCAAGAGCAAAAGAGAGAAGCAGAAGTAGAGGAGCAGAGACTGAGAGCAAGCCTCTCTCCCTACTTATATTGCACTCACACCTATAATCCCAGCATTGGATCACAAATTAATCACAGTGTCTGGAAATCCACTTCATGACTGCATGAGGCTTGTGGGGGACAACTAAACACAAAAGATAACATACAACTTCCATCTCCATGGCCTCCAAGAATGCCTCCTAACACACCAAATTGTCAGGTTTTGTTACTCAATTTTTTGGGAACACTAGGTTGCAATCTCTTCCTTTCATGACTATTTTCTGTGCTCACCGAGTACTTGGGGAAAAGTTCTTGCAAAATAAATATTCAAAACTATTTCCTCCATGAATGAATGAATGAATGAACGAATGAATGCATGAATGAACGAATGAATCTGACTATAAGATCTACACTGATTATTGAATGATTATCATTATTGAATAATTCCCATTACTTATTTTATGTACCAACTTACAGTATTACTGAGAATGTCATATCAATTCATAAAATTGCACTCTCTGGCATCTGAGTTTTATTTTGCTTTGTGTTTTGGAGTGTGACTTCTGAACCTTCTCTACTTTTACAGAAACTCACATTCCCAGAGCCATGTACATTTCTAGGAAATGACTGGAACACTTACTTTTTAATGTTGAGACCACCTCCTTTGGGACTTTCCCCTCCACAACAATGTGACCTTTGCAACCATGACTCTGGTTCTCTCCCTTAGAAGGTCAGCCGGTATGGCGAAAGTCCTCCCCTCCCAGGCCTTCAATTCCATCCCCAGACCCTGGCCCCATACACTGCTCCATCAGTCCCCCCCCCCTACCCTCACCTGACATCTGTTTTCCTGTGTTTGTCCTCCGTGTTCCCACTGGAATTCAAGGCACAGGGGCACCTCTGCTCCAGCCTGGGCTTCATCCTCCCATTCCCAACTATGCTGTCTTCCCTCCTTGCTTGACTATCTCTTTTCTTCTTATGGGGTCTCTCCCACCAGTCTGTAAGTAAGCTTCATGTGTCAAGCATTTTCCTTAATTTCACTTTCTCTAATTCTTTCATCAGTTTTCTCTCTTTACGTCATTTTACATATAACAGGAAACATAACCTATATTTACCGGGCTTTTAACTCCCAACTCTCCTAAATGTTATCCTAGAATTGTTTGGTCAAGTTCTCTCCTCTGTGTTCCTCTTTCTACCTGCAAGAGTATTTAACTGCTTGTCCCACATGCCACATCACACACACACACACACACACACACACACACACACACACACACACTCCTGAAGAATTTTGTCATATTTCTCTCCATGCCTGCAGTTCTACTGAAACTGTTCCCCAAAATATATTATAGAAGAGACATGTACAAGTCCTGAGACACCTGAGCTCGTCACAGGCACTGTCAGTGTTTACCATCTTCTCCTGGGGTAGTGCAACCTTATTCCCATCTTCTCTCTCTCAGTCTTCTTCACTTCCTGGAGTCCACCAAATTAAGTAAATACTTCCTAAATTAAAGCCCAGGATCCCCTGAGCTACTCTTTATAACTTCTGGCTTTGATAACAAGGAGGGGGGGAAGCATTCATTTTATTCAATGAACCAATTGCATCTACACATAAGTAAGTGTTTCTTTTTCATAACATATCTCCATCATGGCTTTCCAACACCATGTTAAGGGTTTCTCATAAAATGCTCATTGGAAAGTCTCCCAAAGGCCGTAGCTAAGACGTGCTGAGAGTCTGCAGAGCCTGTGCAGATGTGAGATATATTTAGGCACATGCTCACTCTCACAGCAGAATGCCCACCCTCATTAGTGTGTCTCTCTCAGCTCTAAAATGTACAAGTGTCTCTCAGTGGGAGATGTCATCTTGCTGCCACTACTTCTATCAGGCTGCCCCTCCTGTGGAGAAAGAAGCCCCAAGAACTGAGTTCAACACCTGGATGTGGAAGAAAGGAGAAGCTAATTATTTTAAGTGTTTCTAACTGGTCTTTCCTCTCTTAGTGCTGTAATCTAATCATTGTTGCCTTGCTAGTCTTTGATATCATCACAAACAAAATTATCACTCTTATTCCATACATAAGGATACTCAAGATTTCAAGTATGCTGGCACTTTAATCATCTTAATCAATTACAGAGAGGACAAAATGTGCTCTACTATATTTTTATGCAGCATAGTGACATAATTTGCAAAACCTACAGCTTTTAAATAGGACAATAGGCAAAGCTTTAACAAAAGTCTGTACCTGTTCAACTGTAACAGAATACCATTTTAAATAATATCACAGCAGCATCAATGAAGGGCAATTTAAATATAAAAAATTTGATGGTGTAAAAGTTTACTTTTCAATTATTACTGCAAAAGCATTGAGCAAAATTTCCAGTACCTTGTTTGCAGAGGGTCACATTTTAATGTTTTTAAAAAATACTTTTAATGTATCTATTACAGGATCTCACTACACAGATTGGACTCATAGTGATCCTACTATTTTCAGCCTCCCAAGTGCTAGGCTTACAGGTGCACACAACCACACCCACTTTCAATCACCCTCTCAGTTCATCCTGGGGTCAGGGATAGCTTAGCAATCTGGGAATCAACCATGATCCCTGAGTCTACCTAAGCAGGTGCTTTAGTCTGCTGAGCTATCTGGCCGGCCCTGGTTTCTTTTTATTTTCTAAAGAGAGTACAGATTAAAACTATGACAGAAAAAGTTATAAATGATACAGAATTTCACCTAACAAAGTAATATGAATTTCATAATATTTGTTGTGATGCATAATGCTGTGTTCCAACCAGTTATTTATAGTATACTATGGGCAGATATGCACAAAGGGTCACTTTTCCAACTGAGATTCTTTGCCTTATGCATTTTCTTGCAGAATTATAGATAGAATGGCTGGAGCTCAAGTGCTAGAAGCATTTGAAAGAAGATTTAGTGCATTCCACATTTTTTATGTTTTAACATTGTTCTATTTTTTATTTTCACTTTTTATTAACACAATACACATTGTTGTCTTCATAGTAGTTGTTCCGAGTACAACATGCAGACATAATAATTTTTTTAAACACAAATATTTCTTCTCATTGAGCTAAGAGGAAGTAGTTGTAGACACAGTCCAATATTCCACAATAGTAGTGAGCTATCAGCAGAACTGGCAATGTCAGAAGCTGTTACTTGAGCCATTTACAGCTCAGCATACTACTCTGGCTTTACTTTTTGTACTTCATGGCTATACTTTCCTACTGCGTGATTAAGGCCAAGTTAAAGCAAGATCTATACAAGAAAACATTGTTTTAAGTGATGTTTTAAGTGTTAAATACCTAAGCCATCAGCCAGTAACTTTAGTAAGTTAGCAATGACAAACTGTTCTCACTATTAGTTAAAGCAAACCAAAAATAGATGGAATGTGATCTTTGAAGGAAACTCTTGCCCAAATCACAGATCTCCTTCATTTACTGGCAGGACTCAACACATGGTCAAATTGTCATTCTTCACAATTTTGAGTAGAAAAAAACAATGACAGATATTTGTCTCAGCAGTCTCCAAGTCTCTGTATACACAAAAATGTTTATCCAAGAAAATAAATTCCTATAGTGCAAAACATTTTGTCACTGGACATTAAATAAATGACCCAGTAAAAGGTGACTTTATTCTAACACCAGATCACTAAAGCCTAAAAGCTAAAACATTGAGTATTAAATGGAAAGACACAAAATACCTGCTCACAGGCCCTTAACTACTCTGTGTGTTAAAGGGCTCCTGACCTTCAGTTTGGTTTGTTTGTCTGCGTCAAGGAATTCAAAGTAACTGTAATATCTGGGCATGATGGCACATGACTATAATCCCAGCACTTGGGAGGCTGAGGCAGGAGGATCAGTGTGAGTTCGGGACCAGTCTGGACTACAAAAGTGAGCTCAAGGCCAGCTTGAACTGCATCGCAAGACCCTGTCTCAAAAAAAAAAAAAAAAAAAAAAAAAAAAAAAAAAAAAAAAAAAAAAAAAAAAAAAAAAAAAAAAGCAACTGTAACAAATGTAAGGTTAAGCACAGGAGCTCCACAAAGTCCTGAAGAGCATACATGGTCCCCATTTGTTACTCTCAGCATGAGCATTTTATTTCATTATCCAGAGTGGGTGGTGCACTCCAGCCACTGCTTCTCCACTCCTGCCACTTGAAAACATGTTTTTAATCGCTCCTTCAAACCATAGCCACATTTCCACACTTACCCACGCAAGTGAGTGGGACATTGTCCCTTTATATCCCATGCCCCATTTAAAAAGATATGACAGAGAAGATCTATTAGCAAGAAGGGAGAAATAGGCACATGGGAATCACGTAGTTTGCACAGCGTCTATTAAAATATGTACTTTTCATAGCATTTGTAGATATATTTCATAGTTTTATCTTACACTTGGGAGAGGAATAGTAGAGCTTAGATGAACTGGAGCATCATCATGCTCCCTAGGTGACCTGCTATGGAGGGAGGAGAAGAGGCTGCAGGACAGCTCAGATGCAGTGGAGTATGATCTCCCAGGAAAGGGCACAGGAGGGAGTCAAGGTGTACCCACAAGTCAAGGTGTACTCCCCAAATTACAGTGCTCACTGCTTTCAGACAATGG
>PVJA010054370.1:0-11605 GCA_004027025.1 Myocastor coypus
TCCCCTCAGGATTAAATTTGAGACCATAGACAGTACTTTGTAGAACTGTTGTTAGTGTTAGCCTTCGGGAGGAGTCACGGCCATTGCTTGGCCATTTTGCTTTCTGTGAAAGCCTGAGAGAATGTTTTTCTCTGGGTATTTATTTATTTTTATGGCTGGCTCAGCCTGCCCTGAGGGCAGGGCTGGTGCAGCATGTGGTGCCAGGGATTGAACCGCAGTCCCTGCAGCTGCCTAAGCTTTCCTAAGCAGGCGCTTTAGACCACTGAGCCATCCTGCTGGGCCCCCAAGCTTTTCTTTCTTAGGGAGTCAAATACTTCCTTGCTTCCTTCTTCACTCTGCTTCTTCCTCCTCCTTCCCTCCTTCCTCTTTTTTTTTTTTATTTTTTCTTGAGACAAGGGTTTGTTAGGTAGTTCAGGCTGGCTATGTATGTATGTATGTATATATTGTTATAGCTGGCTCAGCCTACCCTGGGGGGTGGGGCTGATATAGCACGTGGTGCCAGGGATCGAACTGCAGTCCCTGTGGTTAACTAAACTTGCCTAAGTAGGCACTTTGTTTTTATCTTTATTTGTCTTTTTGAGACAGGGTCTCACTCTGCAGTTAAGGCTGGCTTTGAGCTCACTTTTGTAGCCCACGCTGGTCTCGAACTCACATTGGTCCTCCTGCCTCAGCCTCCCAAGTGCTAGGATTACAGGCATGCACCACCAACCCCACAGCAGGTACTTTAGACTGCTGAGCTATCTTGCCCGGCCCTCAGGTTGGCTTTGAATGCTGTAGCCTCAGCTGGCCTCAAACTCAAGGTCCTGCCTCAGGCTCCTGAGAACTGGGCTTATAAGTGGTACCATGCATAGCGCTATAGTTATTTCTGTATTAGATTCTAAGCTTCTTTTTTTGCAGTGCTCATAGAGCCTGGCAAATTGAATGTGCCCAGTTAAGAGTTAATAAAGGCTGAAACTATACTTTGTTTCTGCTGTCTTATAAAAACTTACAGGTAGATGGGCTGGAGAGAGCTCAATAGAATAAGCGCTTGCATGGCAAGTGCAAGGTCCTGACTTCAGTCCCCAGTACCACAAAAACGTAAACAAAAACATTGCAGTTAAAAAGCACTCATGCTTCAGCTTAAATAGAAGCATGTTCAGATGCCCCTGAGCCTCAGTGTTTTCACAGGCACAACCCAGAGAATGATATCTTTCTCACAAGGTCGTTGTGAAGATCAAACTGTAAGGGTGTTTTTTGACTACTACTCATTAGTCCTAGTTAGGGAAATAGGATATCAACTTGGACATTTTGAAATGAGCCTTTTGTACTTCTGTGGAATTATTCTAGAAAATACATGCTCATAACCCTGTCTTGAAAAGGGAAGATATTTGTAAGTTTAAATGAAGCATTTGAGAAGATGTCATTGCGGTTGCTTGTAAACCAATTTTTCTGAATCATCTGCTGTATATTAGCAAGATAAGATCTGCTTTCTCAGTGTTTGAAAATAGTACTCCAGAGAGAAAGAAATTACTGGCTAGGGAATAAGTAATTAAAGCCAGTGACTAAACTTTTCTAAAGCTAAGTGGATTAATTTAATTCTACAACTCATGGTACTCTTGTCTTCTCAAGGAGAGAAAAATGATATTTTAATTGAAAAGTTCTTTCTAGGCAATCTCAACAGCCATTTCTGAAGTCAGCATTTATCATGGGCAGATGTTTGAAAATTCACATTTCATTTTCTCGAGTGCACTGTAACTGCAAGCATCCTGTAGCAGCCATGAGCTCGTGGGCTTCTCTCTTCTTGAATTGTGACTCCTCCGTTCTTCAGCCTGTCATCTTAATGGGATTAGTTTTCCATGGAAAGGTTTTAAATTGTTATGATCTCAACATAAGTAGACAAATTCTTGCTCTACACTCAGTGACACATTGGCTTGATAAACGGTGGTTTCTGGAGGATCCAGCCATCTCTCAGGAGTTAGGAAACCATTCTGTGCTTGAGCAGCAGACTGTGTGTCAGCCAAAGGGCCTGCCAGGCAGGCACATAGACTGTCAAGCTGTCTCCCCAACACCTGATCATTTTTAAATGATCAATTTTGTTAATGTGAATTTCATTCTACTAAAATTAAAATTACATATATGGATAAAGATTCTTTTTAGAAGGGGCAGTTCAGCCCACCCTAGGGAAATTTTGACAAATACTGTAAGTACTTTTATAATAAGTAAATGGTAGAATAAGAAATAAGAAAATGAGAATAAGGTATGGTTTAGGACCCAATTTTCTCATACTTTCATCACACCATCTGAAAGATGAGTGACATTCAGATCTTCTAGCAGGATTTTTGTAGCACAGATATTACCCAGGTTTTCAGCATACATTTATTAAACTCTATATTTCACTTTTTTCCTTCTCTCCCCTGCCCTTCCCCCGCTATCTTTATGAGACAAGGTCTTACTATGTAGTTCAGGCTGTCCTTAAGCTCACTTGGTAGCCCCAACTGGCTTAAAACTAGTGGGGATCCTTCTTGCCTCAGCCTCCTGAGAGCTAGGACGACAGCATGTATCCCATAACTGGCTTTGAATGTTTGTCTTTATGTTGCATTCCTGGCTCAGAAAATCTACACCAAATTCTACCTAACAGTCTCTACAGTCTCTTTTATTTTGAGTAAGAAGAGTAGAAGATTAGGAAGCAGCCAATGTTGGCCTAATGTAGTGTCTTGTACAACACTGAGGTTGCTACATACATTCATTAGATCCTAATCTCTGTAAAAGCATATCCCTTGTAAGTGTAACTGAATCTTGGTCTCAGTGTTCTATTATTTACCTTTTAGAACAATCCAGGCTCTACAGACAGCATCCCTTCTGTCCCAGCAGGCTGATCTGAGGAACATTGTGGAGGAGATTGAGGTATGGTTCTGTTTTGCCAAATGAGTCTCTTACCTTCTGTCTTTAATTTGATGCCTTTCAAGAAAGTCTCACGCATAGACATGCTTGATTTGTTGGAACCTAGGACATTTCATATTCATGGTACGCTTCTGTTCTTTGTGTTAGAGCATTGTATCCCAGGTTCTGAGGCTAGTACAGTTACACTTTTGTAGAGATAGTCTAATGGTGCACAGGTTTTAGAGTCCAATAAACCTAAACCTGAAAACTTACCATTCTTTTTCTGCTGCTTACTGCTTTGTAATCTTAGACAGTATGATTGTTGCAGGAACACTGAGGTTCTAAAGAGCCTGAGCAGTTACTAGGTATGTTATTACTATGCCCTCTTTGCCCAGGACATCCTGTTCTTCAAGAACTCTTGGATACCATAGTCACTGTTGGCAGGCAGGCCTTGCAGGTCCTTCTGGATGTCTCACAGGCATCTAAACTGCCCAGTGATGTTGCCCGGGTGAGCAGTCTCTCATCTTGTAGAACATCAACTAAGAGAGGGAAATATTGTGGTGGCCCAAATGGGTGGCCACAGAACCCATCTGTGTTGTGATGCTTCTTGGGTGGACTGTAGCCTGGCCCTCTGGCCTTCTCCCCAGAGCAGCTGGGGCCCTAGTGTTGTGACTCTTGGACTTGGGCAGTGTGCTCCCAGAGCTGCTTTAGATACTGTTCTCTGAGGGTGTGATAAGTCCCCAAGGTGACCTTCAGATTTAGAGTGAGAGCTATTCACAATTGTCTGTGCTGGGCTGATATTTCTTCTTCATGGTCCCTTGCCTTCCAGTGTGTTTCTGTTTTATTGTAACAGGACCTTGTTGCCCGCCTGGACGAGCTGGGCAACGTGTACCTCCAGTTTGAAGAGGGGCTGGAAACCACAGCGTTATTTGTTGCTGCCACCTACAAACTCATGGACCATGTGGGGACTGAGCCATCCATTAAGGAGGTAGCTGCCCATCTCAGGCATGAAACCAAAGGAGACTATCAACTTTATCACCTGAGGACATGTGTTTACAGAGAGGATGTTAACATGACACATTGGGACCTTGTCACTCTGTCTTGAGTTATATGCATTAAGAATGAGAAATGGAGCTGGGCATGGTGGCACATGCCTGTAATCCTAGCACTTGGGAGGCTGAGGCAGGAGGATCAGTGTAAGTTGGAGACCAATCTGGGCTACAAAAGTGAGCTTAAGGCCAGCCCGAACTGCATAGCAAGACCCAGTCTCAAACAGACAAAAAAAAAAAAAAAAAAAGAATGAGAAGTGGAAAGAAATGCCACTGCTAAGAAACTGATTGACATTCATGTAAACAGATGTTATAGGAAGGCCAAGTGTGTTACACTTTTTTCCTTACATTTTCTACTCGTCTTATGAATGGGTATGACTTGGTGGCCCCTACAGAGCCTCTTTCCCTGAGAAGTGCCCTATACTTCAAAATCGTGTTTTCCTCTCTTGCTCCATCATTCTTAGCAGTGGGTAAACCTAGCTAAAATTGGTTGACTGGTAGTTTACTGAGAGGCATGTTTTTACTAGCTGCCTCTTAAGAATTCTTTTTTTTTCTCCCTAAGATCTTGTTATCCTAAATGAACTTTTCATTGGAATGTGTGTGGAAGTCTTTGAAATAGGACTTTCTCTGTGTCCCTTGTGTGAGAGGAAGTTACCAACCTAAGATCTAAAATACTGTGCTTAAAATCTTTTCACATTTTTATGAAATTTGTTTGAAGCTAAAACTTCCATATCTTTTATGCATATGTGTTGTATAGCAGGTTTCTTTACATAGTAAATAATTGCTTGTCTTAAGACAATTTAAATTAATTTGGCATTTTCTCCAGAGAATATAATCTAATTCATTCAAATATTTATAATCTTTTTCTTTTTTTTTCTTTTTTTTTTTTGTGGTACCGGGGTTCAAACTCTCAACCTTGCACTTGCCAGGCAGGCACTTGTGCCACAGACTATCTCCCCAGTCCCTAAATATTTATAATCTTAATTGTATCTTTTTCTTCATCCTAAATGTAAATGTCTAGAAATATGACTCTCCTTTTTAATTTCTTATATGGATGACACTGTAGGAATGCAGTCTTATAGTATAAATTATTTGGTATAAAATAATTTACTATTACAGTAATTTATAGTTTCAAAATAAAGTAAATGAATTGGCTGTGTATGGTACACACCTGTGATCTCAGCACTCTGGAGGCTAAGGCAGGGAGATGGCAAATTCAAGCCCAATCTAGGCAATTTAGCAAGATTCTTCTTCAAAATAAAAATTGAGAGAAAGGACTAGGAAAGGGGGATGTAGCTCAGAGTGAAGGCTCTGTGTGCAGTCCCTCATGCTACTACAGAAAAATTGGTGACATTCTGGATCCACAACTTAACTTTTTTCTTGCATTATTTCTAAGCATCTACTAACTAGGTATGTGGCTGGAGTAATTTTGCTGTCACTGCTTTTGACACAACAATTCTGGTGAATAGTTACTCATTTTAACATGTCACCAGCCTACTGACGGAAAAAATGTAATTGGTGCAATTAAAGAAAATTATTTCATATTGACTGTGAATAACACAGGAACAAAGGAGATGTTACATGGTAGATTTTAAAAAACAACGAATTGACGTGGAAAATGTCTTTTCCTAAGCAAGCAACCTCCAGAATTTAAATAATCCTTTTTAGGTTTCCACTTGTTTTAAAAATTGCTTTTAGTTTTCTCCTCTAAGCAACCCATTAGCTTTTAGTGGAGAGGTATTTTACTTTTTCTCCACTGCACCATTTGGCTATAAAGTTTGGTCTTAAAAACAAACTTAGTCCTACTTTACTTCTTAGCAGTCAATTAGGAGAGAACATATTTTAGCAGGAAGGGTTATGTAATCAGGGAAGAACAAACTTTTTGTGGCAGGACTTTTAGTGAAAACACACCTATATTCAGAGTTTGCCTGCCTTCTTCCCTCTCTCCGTTTCCCTCCCTCTCTCCTTCCCTCTCCTTTGCTTCTTCCTTCCTTCCATTGCAACTTGTCTAAATTATGTAACCTTTAATCTAAACTGATCCTATGATGAAAATATGTAATATAACCATTGTTAAATTTTTCTAGTTTTGAAATTCTGTACTATATGTACTCTTACTTGTAACTGTTTTTCTGTGCTTCTGCTATTTTTAGTCTTTAAATTAAAAAAAAAAGAAAGAAAAAAAAATCAAGATTGCAGTGCATCTTCTAGATAATTAAAGGTCTTCTGAATCTGAAGCTATCTCATGGACCTTCTTTGTCTTCCCCTCAGAAATACTGCACCAATACTGGAAGAAAGATAACTGCCACCTCGCCCTTCAATCCCTTCAGCTTTCTGTTTAGCATAGACACTTTTTAAATCCATCACTTTAAAACCATATTAATGTTTAAGTCCATATGTCTGCATCAGGTTTTCCTAACCTAAGCTGTAATGACATGTTTAAAAGAATCATAGAAAATAATAATAAATAAATAAATAATGTAACCTGGTTTTGCTATAGTTTCTTCTTTTGGAAAACATTGGCCATACCTGTTTTTTAGGGCTTTTGTCAAGATTCAAGGCAGTGCATGTAAAAACACTGTCATGATGATTGTGTGTGTAGGCATTATAACAGATACTTACTGTTATATTAACTTTATACTTCTTAAATTTTGCATATCTTGCTGGTGGTGTGCACCTGTAATCCCACCCAGTACTTGGGAGGCTGAGGCAAGAGGCTTGCTCTGAATTTGAGACCAGCCTAAAGTAAAAAGCGAGACATCTGTCACAAAACAAAAAAAGTTGCCTATCTCAGTAGTTTTGTTGAAATACCATTTTTATAGTAAATATTCACTAAATGACTGACAGGTACGTGAATTTCATTTTGTATTAGAAGACAGAAAATATAGTTGAGCTCAAGTTTTAAGTTAACTTTTTTTTTTCCCCCCGGGATTAGGGATTGAACGCAGACCCTTGTGCTTGCCAGGCAAGTGCTTATTCTACTGAGCTATTTACCCAGCCCTCAAGTTTTAAATTTAAATAATTTATTTTCTCTCCCCACTACCAGTCTGGATTAAGGGCTGGATGTGTGTCAGCATGAACCCTTGACACAGGAATGATTAGAATCTGTGGGGATGGGGATGACTAGAATCTTCCGTGGAGGGAGACCTGAGCTGTCTGTCTGTTTCTTTCAGGATCAGGTCATCCAGCTCATGAACACAATCTTCAGCAAGAAGAATTTTGAGTCACTCTCAGAAGCCTTCAGTGTGGCCTCTGCTGCTGCTGCACTCTCCCAGAATCGCTACCACGTGCCAGTTGTGGTTGTGCATGAGGGCTCTGCTTCTGATACTCAGGAACAGGCTATCCTTCGGGTATGACCTCCCTCACTGAGATAGCATTTCCTGCATGAGCCTCAGAAATCTGCAGGCTATGGCCAGGGGAAGCCCCTGCAAGGAGACCCTGCTGAATGGAACATAGGCTTACACCTCTTCTCCTGGAGCTAGGGACATGAACACTGCAGAGCAAGCCACAAAACCCTGCAAATATCTCACTCTGTCTCTCTGTCTGTCTGTCTGTCTGTCTGTCTGTCTCTCTCTCTCTCTCTCACACACACACACACACACATACCCCTACCTGAGGACTTTTAAGAAGTACAGGCGTTCATTAAATTAAGTGCAAGAACATTGTTTCTAAGTCTGTAATTCTACCAGTAGAGTCAAGGTATTTCCCAGAGTTAGAACTGTATAAATACATTAAGATAGCTGTTGCAATTGCAAAGTAATTCTAGTGGTTATGTTGTTAACATAAATGAAGGTCTCTTTCAACCTGATGCTCATCCTCTCATTCAGCCCTGAGCACAGGTCTAGGTCTTCATAAGAAATTAGCATTGTTTATGCAGAGCCCTCTCTGGTGGGTCCCTCAGCTTTGTCCTGAGGAAGTACCCTCTGTCTCAAAATTCCAAATCCATCATCAACTGAAAGCAGGAGAAGTAAACTGATTAACAGTTCACTGTAAGGGAATTGGGTGCTAAGAGAGCAAAATAGAGGAAGTATGGACATTTATGCTGGGTAAGGCTGGGGTGTAAGCTCTGACTCACCTATGTGTCTGGCCAGGTGGCCTTTGACAGTACTTAACCTCTTGTGGCCAGTTTCTTTTATCTACAAAATAGGAAGTATACTGTCTGTCTCATATTATTGATGGGAAGTTATCTGTACAGGGCCAAGACTAGTGACTTAGAGGACAAATGTTAGTGTTTAATGTTATCTATGTTTCTTCAGTTTTACCATTGGCTGATTTCTCTCTCTCTCTCTCTCTCTCTCTCTCTCTCTCTCTTTCTTTCTTTCTTTCTTTTTTGTCTTTTTGAGACAGGGTCTCCCTAGGCAGTTCAGGCTGGCCTTGAGCTCACTTTTGTAGCCCATGCTGGTCTCGAACTTGCACTGGTCCTCCTATCTCAGCCTCTCAAGTGCTGGGATTACAGGCGTATGCCACCCTGCCCAGCTGGCTAATTTCTTCATGAAGTCTTTTTTTTGCTTTATTTTGCTTCCTTTTTTTGAGCTAAAGTCTTACTATGTAGTTCAGGCTGGCTTGAATTCTCAGTGATTCTCCTGCCTCAGCCTCCCAATAGCTGGGATTATAGGCATGTGCCACCATGCCTGGCACAGAGTATTTTTCTTGTGATGATTTTTTTTTTTTTTAATACTTGCTGTTGAATCCAGGGCCTTTGCACTAAGCTATGTATCTGTCCCTTTTTCTATTGCTTATTTTTAGACAGTGAAATAGAGTCTTGCTAAATTGTTAAGTTGCCCTGGCTGGACTCAGAAACTGCCTCATCCTCCTAGAGTATTAGGGTTATGGACATGTACCCCCAGATGTAGCTTTTTTTTTTTTTTTAAGATATTAAAGTAGATGCCAAAGGGGAAAAATAATTGTAACTATATAATTCGAAAGCAGCTATTCTCGTTCTCTGGGCTCTAGTTCAGTTCTCTGCAAAGAGATAATTGGGCAAGGTCATCTTTAGCATCATTAGTTCTAGCATTTTATCTTTCTTTTTTTTTTTCCAAGCATAATTTTAGTGTTACCCATTGCTGTTCTCAGTGTGAAAAACATTTTGGTGGTTCTTAGGACCATTATCTAATTCATCCTGTGTACATAAGTGCATGGTTTTGCTCCTGCCATGTTTCCTATCTTTTCTGTTTGCAGTCACTTCATTGTATAATCTATCTCAGTCCTAATTCAATTGTGTTTTCCTCAGATTTGATCTCTGGTAGCTGGGGGATCAAAAGTCAGTGAAAATTCTCTAACACGTTTGATAGTAGATAAAACACTATTGAGACAAAATTCTCAGCTACTAAATGCATCCCTTTATCTCCAGTTGCAAGTCACTAATGTTCTGTCACAGCCGCTGACTCAGGCTGTTGTTAAACTGGAGCATGCAAAGTCTGTTGCTTCCAGAGCTACCGTCCTCCAGAGGATGCCCTTCAACCTTGTAGGGTAAGTGCTGGTGTGACTAGTTTTGCATGGTGTCCTCCTGTTTGTTCTAGAAAGTTAGCTTGCAGATAGTAGAATAGATTAACATGGGTATTACCAACATCATAAAATCAAATTTCCCTAAACTAGGTAAAGTCCTTTAGGTCAGTACAAAGGATTTCTAAAGCTAAAACAATTTTGATTTTATTATTTCTAATTGGCTATGTCTTGTCATTGTATTATATTTAAAAAAAAATATATATATATATATATATATATATTTCTCATGCATGAGTACTACAGATTTATAACATAAAAAATAAATTATATAACCAGGATGCAGTGGCATATCTTTGTACTATGAGCACTTGAGAGGCTGAGGTGGGAGGATTTTGAGTTTAAGGCCAACTTGGGCAACTTAGACTCTGACTTTAAAAAATAAGGCAGGGGCTGGCCAGATAGCTCAGCAGACTAAAGCGCCTGATTAGGCAGAGTGCAGCAGCCAGGGTTTGATCCCCTGCATGCTGTGCCAGCCCCGCCCCCTAGGTGCACTGAGACCAAGATTGAGATTGGCCATGGTGGTGTGCACCTGTAATCCCAGTGCTTGGGAGGCTAAAAACGGGAGAATCACTGAGTCCAGTCTTCAGAGTGAGACCCTGTAGACCCTGTACTAAATACATTAAAACAAAACAATAAGGTCGGGGAGACAGCTTGGTGGCATAGTGCCTGCTGGCAAGCACAAAGTTCTGAGTTCAGTCCCTGGTAAGACATGCCATGCTGGCCCAAAACCAGGCTTGGTGATGCACACTTGTAATCCTAACACTGGGAAGGTTGAGACCAGAGGATCACTATGAGTTGAAACTGCGGAGTGAGACCCTTTTCAAATAACAAAAGTAAAAGTAATAATAAAAAATAAAAATACAAACTACTCAAAATTCTATTATCCAGGGATAATTACTACTAGCATTTTATAATTTTTTTCTGGTCTTTTCTATGCATGTAAATAAGTTTTTAAATTAAATGAGGATTATGCTTTCTCTGTAACAATTGTCAGGAACATTTTCCCATACAAATAAAATTCTGTAATCTTTTTCTTGTTGAAATAGGGTCTCATTATGTAGTTCAGCCTAACCTTGAACTCACTACATATTCTACGCTGATCTCAAATTCAAGGTGATCTGCATGCTGGGATTATGGGTAGACAGCACCATTCCTGGCAACACTTCTTTTTTTGTGGTACCAGGAATCAAACTCATGACCTTGCCCTTTCCAGACAGGCATTGTGCTCCTGAGCTACATCCTCAGCTCACAATTTTTTTTTTTGCGGGACTGGGGTTTAAACTCAAGACCTTGCACTTGCCAGACAGACACTTGTGCCTATCTCCCCAGCCCCTTCAAAGTTATTTTTTAATGATTATGTATTATCATTTCTTTTTTTAACTGTACTAGGATCAGAACCCAGGGTATTCTCTCAGAGCCTTGTCACCAGCCTGCTTTCAGTGTTTTACTTTGAGACATGGTCTTGCTAAGTTGTCCCAAGTTTGGCTGGAGCCTGCTGTCCTCCTGCCTCAGCTTCCCTACATAGCCTGGCTATGCTTTGTAATATTTTTCTTTTCTTTTTTTTTTTTTGTCTTTTTGAGACAGGGTCTTGCTATGCAGTTCAGGCTAGCCTTGAGCTCACTTTTGTAGCCCAGGCTGGTCTCGAACTCACACCAATCCTCCTGCCTCAGCCTCCCGAGTGCTGGGATTACAGGTGTGAGCCACCACGCCTGGCTGCTTTGTAATATTTTTCAAATTTAAAGGTTAACTTTTTATGAAACTTTATTAAAGTGCTAAATTACTGCTTTGAGATCAATAGGCTAGAATATTAGAAATCTTGGATAGTCAGAACAATTTATAAGTGATATATAAAATTAAAATGCAAAATCATTTTTATAAATTATCTATAGAATTGTAGACCACATTATGATGTTTTTATATAGTTGGAGTTAGGAATTCTCTATCATTTTTTTCTTTAAACAAAGAATTATTATTTATTTTTTATAAAAGGATATACAGCCGGGCGTGGTGGCTCACGCCTGTAATCCCAGCACTTGGGAGGCTGAGGCAGGAGGATCGGTGCGAGTTCGAGACCAGCCTGGGCTACAAAAGTGAGCTCAAGGCCAGCCTCAACTGCATAGTGAGACCCTGCCTCAAAAAGACAAAAAAAAAAAAAAAAAAAAAAAAAAAAAAAAAAAAAAAAAAAAAAAAAAAAA
>PVJA010054371.1:0-11577 GCA_004027025.1 Myocastor coypus
CCACACACTGTACTCTGTACAATGATTGTGAGGACAATATGCAATATGTCAACTTTCAAAGAAAAGAAAGGGGAAAAGAAAAAAAAAAGTAATGCTGATTTAGAAAGGTTAATGTTTAATTGTTTGATCTATCTTATATACCTATATGTATTAATCTAAACTGATGTGATGATGAAAATATGTAATATAAGCATTGTTAAATTTAAACAATAAAAAAATTGAAACAAACAAAAAAATCTGTTGCTCAAATTAACAGATACAGTTATGCAAGGTGGGACATATAATTGAAAATTACCACATACGTTCAAGAAATCTTACATTTTTGTTCTTGCCTCTCATTCTTTTGTTACCTTTTTTTTTTTAAAAAAAAAAACTTACTTTAAAAAGAGTATAGTAATAATTGCTATGATATTAGAAATGGTACACATATGGAAGATCAACTTGACATATTTTCAAGCGTGGTTTTAGTTTATACATTGCTGTGTTCAATGAAGTTGCTTAGTCCACAGATATCAACATATAGTTAGTCATGGGAAGAATTCTACTCATTATCTGCTATTTTCAAAAACCTGATAGAAATTCTTAGGACCATTGATTTATCATATATCTATATCTATATCTATATCTATATCTATATCTATATCTATCTATATATGCACAATGAGGCTATACTCATAAGTGAAATAAAGCAGACCCACATGGTTAAATATTGGATTGTCTTCCTAGTGTAAGAACTCAAAGAAATAAAAGCTAAAAAGTACAACAGACACAGTTAAATGCAAAGAAGTAGAACTTAAGGATTTAACAAAGAGAGAGACAGGAGAAAAGTTAGAAAATAAAGTAGGAACAAAATCATACATGTATACACATGAGATGGTTAAGATGTCTTTTTAAAAACAGACCTGGGACAAATCACACCTAGTTCACCAGTCAGTCCTTACATCAGCAATAGGTTAACCCAGTGGTCCTTGAGGCACTGCCCTCATCCCTCCAGCCTCAGCAGCCTCAGCACTCTTGGTGTTGTACAAGTCCTAATGAACTGTTAACTCCGGAGCCAAGCTCAGAAAACTGTGTTTTAATGAGCTCTCCAAATGGTTATCACTCATGGTAAAGTCCAGGAATTATTCAATACAATGTGAGTGGGGAAAAATAAAGAAGAGTAAATAAGACTCTGTTACCATTTCTTATGTCTTGCTTCAGGAAAACTGACTATGTTTGTGCCTTTGTTTTTCTACAGAAAAACACTGCTTCTCTCACCAGGGCTGCATCTGGGCTGGGGCTGGCATCTCCATCCTGCTGCTCACCACCTGTTTTGTCACCCGTTGTGTTGGTGCGTTTTGGAAATCTAATTCAATCAAACCCTCTGTGCTGCCTACAATTTCTCTTCTCCTACAAAGTGATCTTTTTATTTTATTTTTATTTTTTTAAATTTTTTTTCTTGTTTCAGAACTTTTCTTTGTTTGTTTGTTTATTTTTATGGCCAGCTCAGCCTGCCCTGAGGGCAGGGCTGGCGCAGCATGTGGTGCCAGGGACCGAATCGTGGTCCCTGCAGCCACCCAAGCTTTCCTAAGCAGGTGCCTTAGACCACTGAGCCATCCTGCTGGGCCCCATAAATTCTTTTTTTTTTTTTTTTGAAGGACCAGGGTTCAAACTCACAACCTTGCGCTTGCCAGACAGGCACTTGTGCCACGGAGCTATCTCCCCGGCCCAAAGTGATCTTCAATTTTATTAATTAATTTTTTTGTTTGTTTGTTTCAGAACCTTTGTTTGTTTATTCACTCATTTTTATGGCCGGCTCAGCCCGCCCCGAGGGCAGGGCTGGTGCAGCATGTGGTGTCAGGGATCGAACTGTGGTCCCTGAAGCTGCCCAAGCTTTCCCAAGCAGGGACTTTAGATCACTGAGCCATCCTGCCGGGCCCCTCAATTTGTCTTAAAAATACAAACATACTAGTTTTCCCTTGGCTGTGTAAGTCTAAATTCAAATCAACCTATCATTGTAACTTAAGAAAAACATGAAAATGGGACTCTTTGTTACTTTTTGAGCTAATGAACCCCCAGTGCCTTTGTAGTGCCTTTGCATAAGGAAGAGTAAAAAATTTTTATCCAAAATGCACTGTGCCTTTTATCTTGCAGTAACATATCAGAGCTTTCGAATTTGTGATGAGAGAAAGTTAAATCCACATAAGGACTACCAAGAGATTTCCTGTGTCAATGACAGATCAGGTATCATTACCCAGAACATAAACACCAAAATTTATATGGCAACATTCTCTGTATTCTGAGCTGACTCTGTAGTAAGCAAAATTATGCCCTATGTTTTACAAAAGCAAAATGTAATATACTACCTGTGGGGTGCAAGGGATGGGTAAGGTTAAGGGTACAAAACTGTGGAAATGCAATTAGTATTGGGGTAGGAAATCTCACAGACATTAGAATTTACTTAGGATAAACTCGGACAAAGAAGGAGCGTAGAGCGAATTTGGAAGCAACTCGGAGATACACTCCAAATGCTCTTCTCCGTTGTCTTCTTCCATGCCTTAGCACAAAGCTACAGCACATTAGGAGAGAGGCCTTATTCTTTGAGTTATAATTTCTTATTTATTAAATGAAGAGGTGAACTTTTATTTTATTTTATTTAGAATTTTTTATTTTTATTTTATTTTTTTTTCTTGTTTCAGAACCTTTGTCTGTTTATTCACTCATTTTTTTGGTCAGCTCAGCCTGCCCTGAGGGCAGGGCTGGTGTAGCATGTGGTACTGGGGACCGAACCGCGGTCCCTGAAGCTGCCCAAGCTTTCCCAAGCAGGCGCTTTAGACCACTGAGTCATCCCACCGGGCCGTGAACTTTTATTTTCAATAAATTTTGAAAACATGTTCTATAATTTTAAGAAGTTTAATCATCTTTACCATTTAACCAGTGATTTGTATGACTTTAGGCAGTAGTTTGGAGGTGGCTTAGGAGTCATCCAAGAAAATGCATAGTTTATCATTTCTGTTCTTGGTAGACTAAGAACAGATGATAGTCATATAGCAATTACGTATATGAGATAGGTTGCATACAATATTAGATCTATTGGCACAGGTATCTAAAAGATAAACCTTCTTTTAAAAGCCAAGAAAATTACTATGTATGCTTGTTGACATTGGAATTATCTATATAGCCTTAGATAGTTAGATGTGATATACGAGCAAAGAATTCTGAAGCTTCTGATTATAAATCAATTGTTAGTGTGTGATTCTATAAGATGAGAAGAAATTTTAAATTTAATTATTCAGTCCACCGGGAACACTCAATGAAGCTTCTCTCCCTAGGTTCAGTTAAGAATTGTTGTCCAGTGGACTGGAAACATTTTCAGTCTAGCTGCTACTTCTTTTCTACTGATTCCATGACCTGGACAGCAAGTTTAAAGAACTGCTCTAGCATGGGGGCTCATCTTGTGGTTATCAACACAGAGAAGGAACAGGTAATTTAAGTCCAGACCCTCATGCTAATGTGACATTTTTCAGAGTCCATCTTTTCCATACACGTGTTTTACTTCTAGTGACTGTTAAGTAAATATATTGACATGTAGGCTATTCCCACTACCTCCTCAATACCAGGAGACATTAACAAAAAGTTAATTTCTTCATGAAGTTTGATTAGTTGGGCAACAAAAAATATAAGATTGGGAGTTGATTGTTTTGGTACATTACATCAAATAGAGCAAGCAATTATTGTCCATTATCTCTAATTATGATTGATGATGCCTTGTAGAAGATATGTGTGATATTTGACTACCAACAACAGCATATAAACATTGAGTAATTATTGGAAATCTACATTGAAGTTATTGCCCGGCAGGATGGCTCAGTGGTCTAAAGCGCCTGCTTAGGAAAGCTTAGGCGGCTGCAGGGACCGCGGTTCCATCCCCAGCACCACATGCTGCACCAGCCCTGCCCTCAGGGCAGTCTGAGTCGGCCATAAAAATAAACAAATAAACAAACATACACTTAAGTTATTTCTCAGTTTATTTTTGCTATGCAGGTTTGTCACAATAAATAGTCAATCTATGATGGACTCACAATTTCGAAGTTCATTTAACTATTACCTTCAGCTTACACCCTATTTTGTTCCAACAGTTTCAATATCCCTTCAGAACTGAAATAGCTGAGTTCTCTGTTTTGATTGTGTCTCTTCCACAGGAGTTCCTTTTCTACGCAAAACCTAAAAACAATGAGTATTATATCGGACTGACAGACCAGGTGGTTGAAGGGCAGTGGGAGTGGGTGGATGGCACGCCTTTCTCTCTGAGGTAAGAACCTTGCCCTTAGCGCACCATTGAGGGAGCGTCCATTTGTTACATAAGGTACATTCAGATTCATCTTTCGTGCTCCTAGACACGGGAAGAGGTTGAGCTAGAGCAGAGGAGAGCAAACAGAGGGGCGTTCTTCCTTTCCCTGGGGATGGTTGAAGAATAAAAAAGCAATACTGGATAAAAACAAGATTTGAATGCCAACATTGATGAGTGAAAAGTAGAAGAGAAAAAAAGTGAAATGGAGTCTTATCAGAAAACTGTTACAAACTCGAAAATAAACCACTTAATTTGAGATAGGAAGCAGATACTTGCAGCGTGACAGAGAACCACTCCATCACAAGATCCTTTTAATAGGCTTTTGCACCCTTAAAACACAGTACTTTAGAATTTTCCAAGTTTTTTTTTTCATTTAATTTTACCACAATTATCACTTTCTAAAATACACCTATGTTAGTAATGTGTACTTAGCATTTGAACAACTTAGAGGGCAGATGTATCAAGTGACTTCACTAACAGCTCGAAGGCACAGCCCCCTAAGTTAATGACTTAATACTCTGCAGAATCGGAAAGTACGATTGGCATGAGAGTAGCGCAAAGCAAACAAAACCGGCAGGTGTCGCTGCTCCCCATACCTTCTCACTGTGGTCTAAAACCACAGAGAAGCCTGGGAAAGGGATGTGGCAGCTGCTGGGCCTTGTTCTCCACAATCTGCACAAGTGCTCTGGCTTTTCCGTGATCACTTTGCTACATTGGCAAATGACGATGGTAAGACCTACCTGGTAGGGTTGTGAAGTTACATGACACAAATATGACTTGCTCAGCATGTTCGGTTTCTTTATTTCTCCTTCCTGGGGTTTAAACTCCCCCTTCTCTCTTTCTAGCTTCTGGGATGTAGGGGAGCCCAACAACATCGTCAGTGTGGAGGACTGTGCCACCATAAGGGACTCTTCAGACCCACGGAAAAACTGGAATGATGTGACCTGTTTCTTCAGTATGCTCCGAATTTGTGAAATGCCAGAAATAAATCCTTAGCACTGAGAAAATTATCTAAGGACAGGAGGCGTGGCTTAATGAAGAGAAACAAGCATGGCCACACCCACAAACCCTGTGACAGAATAGTTTTCTGTACACCACGTGGACTTCTTAAGAATTTGTTATAGGGGGGGCCCGGCAGGATGGCTCAGTGGTCTAAAGTGCCTGCTTAGGAAAGCTTGGGCGGCTGCAGGCACCGCGGTTCGATCCCCTGAACAACATGCTGCGCCAGCCTTGCCCTCAGGGCAGGCTGAGCCGGCCATAAAAATAAACAAAAGTTCTGAAACAAGAAAAAAATAAATAAATTAAAAAATAAAATACTAAAAAAAGAATTTGTTATTGGGATAAAAATAAAATAAGTAGCTTTGGGTGGTATAATTCATGATACAGACTGAAGTGGACTTTTCTCTAAGTTAGTCCCAGTTCCTTTTTTGGGAATTTACAAAGAAATTCACTAGTAAATTCTGGGAGATGGAAGGAATGCTCTTTTTGATATGTCTGTGAATACTTAATGTGAAAATACAAAAACATACAGTGAGTACAGAGTTAAGCAAAGAATATTTTTTTAAAAACCTTTGAAAAGTTGACTGATAGTACCCTTCTCTAAGTCCTGACAAATTTGCCTTCTTTTATAGTGTTCATGTCTTCTGTGCAGACAAATATAGTTTCTCTCTATACTAGTAAGAAACTTCCTCAAGTTGTGAAAATTATGCCTGCTGGGAAGCTTGAGGTGGGCTTTCTGGCCACAGCAATTGATCCTCCCCAAAAAGCTGCTGTGCTCTGCTGTTGCAAACACACTGCAAAACTCCCATGCCTGGGCTGTTTCTCTCTGGCCTTTCCCACACTATGATTTCACCCTAGTGTGGACTGACTGCTCAGATAACACTGGAGCTTAGTAGTGAAATTATTCAGAAAGAAAAGAATGTGTATGTACTCTGTCCTATCCACTTATTTCGTGTTATCAATACAAATAAGGCTACCAGCATGACCACACCTACAAACCCTGTAAGAGAATATGCAAATAAGCCCCATAAAGAGACTCTCAGCATTCATACATTGGACTGAATGTGTAATCTTTAAAAGGAAAAATGAAGCTGAACAAATGAGTTTAATGTTAAGCAAAAGGACAGGAAAAAAAAAAAAAAAAAAAGGACAGGACAGGAAAGAGTGGTACAGGACCACAGGATAGATTTGTCTTGGAGCAATCCTAAGAAGGACTGCTCAAGTGCTAGAGACCTGCCCTGATCACTCCTACAGACTCTTTCTGTGTGGAAGGAAGATGTCACAATGGGACCACTGACTACTTCAGTATAAAAGTGCTCTGCCTACCTGCCCCACATGGGGCTTGAGAGCACACAATCAATTGTATGTTGTTTGTCAAGAGCAGGACTGACCAAGGGTTGGGAATTCTAGGGCCTAGTTGTGCTTACTGGGATGTGAGGATACATCTGCAAGGGAGTCAAGTATGGTAGCGGGGAGGGCTGTAAAGTGCTCTCTGCTCAAAGCAGGATACCCATGGTCAAATTCTGTCCCTTAATACATTCGATTTGCTTGTTTGTTTTTACGAATGTTTGTTTCAGGTAGCACTGTGACAAATCTAGTTTTCAAATTAACTTGCCTTTAAGCTAAAAATTCTTCAACCTAAAGTGAATCTAATATAAAAGTTATCTTCAACTTCCCAATCCCCTTTTCTTTTTTTGTAGAACTGGAAATTAGACCAATGGGAATACTAGGAATATGTCTTATCATTGAACTACACCCCAGTTCCTTTTTTTTCCTATTTGTGTTGAAACAGCGTCTCCCTAAATCACCCAGAACTTTTGATCTGTCTGCATCTGCCTCCTGGGTTGCTCAAATTTCAGGCTTTGAGCCTTCATCCCTGGTTTTAATTCCCTTTTAAAAATCATAATATCTATGAGGAAATATTAAAAAGCCGACAAAGTTTTTTTTCTCTTCATAGGTGTTTGCTACAAGTACTTTACTGAAGCTTAGCTATTATCTGGTGACAGAAACACACAAGAAACCTATGACTTTCTCATATATATTTTTAAAAATTTTTATTTTATTTTATTTTATTGTTTCAGAACTTTTGTTTGTTTGTTTATTTTTATGGCCGGCTCATCCTGCCTGAGGGCAGGGCTGGTGCAGCATGTGATGCCAGGGATCGAACCGAGGTCCCTTGCAGCCACCTAAGCTTTCCTAAGCAGGCGCTTTAGACCACTGAGCCATCCTGCTGGGCCCTCTCATATATTTATAATTTAAGTTATTGAATTAATCTTTATCTTTACAAGTCTCCAAACAAAGAAATAATTGCTACATTTTTAGTGGTTGAAGATTATTAGAATAAAAATACTTGGAAAATATTGGGGATGGGATGTAGATCACCAGTAGGAATTACTTTGAGCTTCCACAGACTTAATCAGCTTACATCCCAGAAAATACAGTAAGTCCCCAAAAATGTGATTAAGTCTTCATATTTCCCATAGCATACTTCCCAAATAAAAGGCACGAAAGTTTAAATCCTGTGATTTAGGTCTAGTCAATACCTAACACAGTGCCTAATACAACTCAAAGGAGCAACCAAGGTGATTTCACTGCATAGGTCATAGTGGTTTCCATCTCAAGTCCGCTGGCTCCAAGGCAAGATCCTGTGGCGCAGAGAATGGAGAGTAAAAGTGACACCTCAAAGCAACAGGCAAATGAAGCACCTGTGTGTGTGTGTGTGTGTGTGTGTGTGTGTGTGTGTGTGTGTGTGGTGTGTAGGGGGCACTAAGCCCTTCCAGGTCTTCCTCAGTGACCAGCCTCTTCTGCCAGACTCCACCTCCTAGCAAGCCAGATATGACTCCCCAAATCCAATCACTTCCAAAAGTCTCAGCCCTAAATGCCTGTTGCTTCAGGGAAACACCTAAATAGGGGCCAGGGAAATAGCTCTGTGGCACAAGTGTCTGCCTGGCAAGTGCAAGGTCATGAGTTTGAACCCTGGTCCCACAAAAAAAAAAAAAAAAAAAAAAAAAAAAAAAAAAAAAAAAAGCGGAAATGCTAATGGGAGCCTGGGGAGATAGCTCGGGGGTCCAAATGCCAGCGTCCCCCATTGGGCATGCTGTACTGGCACCACACTCCTAGTAACCCATAAGGGAATGAACTTATTCAAAAGGAGAGTTACTGAGTTGAGGCAAAGGACAAGAGAGGGAGCAGAGGAAAAAGATACACCTATGTACGTAAGCAGGATACTTTGGACAACTGAACTGGGAATTTCTGCTGGTCATGGAAAGGAGCAACAATGCTGAATTTGTTTTATCTCCGTTTTTTAGTTGTTTGCACTTTTGCTCTTCTTAATTTCTTATACATTTCTTCCTTTTTTTTCTTTCTTCTTCCGATTTAGTATGCATATATCCAATATGAATAACTGGTTGAAATACAACACTATGCATTACAACAAATATTGTGAAATTCAGATTACTTAGTTAAGTGAAATTCTGTATCATTTGTAATTTTTTTTATTTTGATATTATTTTGCCAGGGAGATAGCTCTACAGTTTAAGCACCTTCCTGGCAAGTGCAAGGTCCTGAGTTTCATACCTGGTACCACACACACACACACACACACACACACACACACACACACACACAAACTATTTGTGTTCTCTTTAAAAAATAAAAGCTTAAAAATAAGAAAAAAAGAAGTGTTCATGGTTTGTAGGTTCATATATATACAGGCTCAGCCTACCCTGGGGGTAGGGCTGGCACAGCATGTGGTGCTGGAGTTGAACCCTGGTCCCTGTGGTTGCCTAAGTTTGCCTAAACAGGCGCTTTGAACCACCGAGCCATCTCAC
The DNA here is from genome assembly GCA_004027025.1 of Myocastor coypus. NCBI lineage: Eukaryota > Metazoa > Chordata > Mammalia > Rodentia > Myocastoridae > Myocastor > Myocastor coypus. Next base: position 9,160 of record PVJA010054371.1, read on the forward strand.
CAGCTCTATAGGTTCTTCTTTTTTAGAATTTTATTTTATTTTTTTCTTGTTTCAGAACTTTTGTTTGTTTATTTATTTTTATGGCTGGCTCAGCCTGCGCTGAGGGCAGGGCTGGCACAGCACGTGGTGCTGGGGATAGAACTGCAGTCCCTGCAGCCACCTAAGCTTTCCTAAGCAGGCACTTTAGACCACTGAGCCATCCTGCTGGGCCCCTAGGTTCTTAATTTCTTAAAAATCACTAAATATACTTCAAAAAAATTACACATGTACCTGTTCGTTATCAAAAGTTTCTGCACAGTACATTTATATAAAGATAAAAATGAGCAAAGAGAACAAACTTGCATTATAAAAATAATTACCTTAATCATTAGTTGAACATAATGGCAAAACAGTGACGGTTTTGATGGGTTGTGGCAATTTTGAAACTGAGAAAATGGAAAAAGCAGGACAATCTTTCTCCACTTTCTCTGCATTTCTTCCTCACAGTGAGCACTGCAGTGACCGGGTCTGGCCTTTCTCCTGCTCCCCTGCACACTGTCATGTTCCTGGGCCCCTGCTGCATCCTGGGAGGGAAATCAGAAGAATGTGGGCCAGTGAGTTCTCCTAAGTCCCCTCCCCACCCTCGGTTTATTATTCATGGACTTTACTGTTTGCTTAATCTCTTTTTTTCTGAGAACTTTGTACTTGAGTAGACGGTAGGATTCTAGGTCTAATCTCCAGCTCTGCCTAAATAAGTAAATAAATAAATGGCATAACAAGTATAATTTTTAGACATTAAATTTATTTTTATTAAAGCACCTGCAAACAGGTGCAAGAGCAGGGGGCTCCATCCCGGGGTCTGCCACTCTGGGCCCGCCCCAGGGGAGGGCTGAGACAGCAAGAGACTGGGCGTGGTGGTGTGTGCCTGTAATCCCAGCTCTTGTGAAGCTGTAAACAGGCACATCACAGTGAGTCTGATCTAGTAGTGAGACCCTGAAAACTCTGTAGACCCTTCCCTAAAATACAAATATATATATATATATATATATATATATATATATATATATATATAATACATGGATCTGAAATGTGAAAAATTGAAATAAAATGAAAAGATTCTTGAACTTCAATTTTATGTGCTTTAATGATTATCTACTGATGTCACTTCCTAAAAGATTCCCTAAGAAACAAAGAAGTATAGAGTTCTTGGTCTTCTTCTTTTCATTCTTTCTTCTACCCTTTGTCACCTTTCCTTTTTTATGTTTTTAAGATTTATTTTGAGGTATGGTGTCACTACATTTCCCAGACTGGTCTCAAACTTTAAATCCTCCTATCCCCTCCTTTCAGAGTTCTAGAATTACAGATGTGTACCTGTCTTAATAAAGCATTACAAAAATCATTCTTCTGCCAGGGCAAAGTAGAACAAAGCAGCTTTTCTTTATGCAACAGTAGAGGAAGGGAAAGATCTGGATCACCTGCCATAGAGCCCTGTTGGAGCCTGTGTTGGAAGAGCCTCAGAATAGGAGAGGGCTTAGGGTTGAGGGATAAGATAGGAGCGCAGAAATCACAGTGCAGTCTAGAAAACATCCTGGTAGAGGAGCTCTTGTCTGGAAAAGTCAGGAGGAGGGTGCTATTCAGGTCACCAGGAAGGGAGGCTGAGCACCGCTGTCAGAACTCAAGGAGGATGCGACTAAGAAAAAGGACGGCATGAGGTGGGTGTTCCTGCAGGTCACACAGCAGGGTGGGGAGCCTCTCATAACCTTATTGCTACAGTAAGTGCAGTATTTCACATTAAAGCCTGTTGTCATTTCAGGACGTTATGCCACTGCTCGTTTTGTAGTGATCACTTTTTCACAAGTTTCTGAATATTTTTGTTTTATTTTAACATTTGATCATACAATTTCTTTTTTTATCTTATTAATTATATTATCATTATATTTTATCTTATTATATTATTTATATTAACAATTATATTATTATTAATTATACTTTCCACATAAATGAGTTATTCTTCAATGGAGATGTCACTGACCACAGGAAACCACTGAGCATTATCCTAGTTCAGATAAGATGCAATCATGAAATTCACAGTAGATATTTGGGATCATAATTTGACAAAATTCTAAAGTATATCATTAATAATTTTGTATTAGTCACATGATTACATGACAATATTCTATGTTTAAGTGAAACAAGTTATTAGAATTCATTTCTCCTGTTACCTTTTATTTCTTGATGTTGGTACTCAAAAATGTAAGCATATGCAACTTACATTTTTTGGGTTATGTTATGTTTTCCTTGAAGAGTCTCAGTCTAGATATAATGAGTTTTTTTAAACTTATCTATGCTTTTGATTACTTTAAGCTACCTAGTACAAAAACATTGCTGCATAAAATTGCTATAGTGAGCATTGCCTTTATTTTTTATTTTTATTTATTT
>PVJA010054372.1:0-11604 GCA_004027025.1 Myocastor coypus
AAACCAAGTTGAAAATATGGAGTTGTCTTAGTTACTCTTCTCGTTGCTGGGACAAATACCTGACACCCAAAATGAAGGCAGGAAAGATTTATTTAGCTCACAGTTACTGGAGGTTTCAGTTCATACTCAGCTGGCTCCAAGGCAGAGAGGCACAATGCAGAGGCCAGCAGTTCATGGTGGCAGAACAACAAAATGGTGACAGAGGCAATCGAACAACCAGGGGAGCAGAGAGCAACAGAGAGTCTGTCTCTCTTTATATTACATTCAGTCTGTCTGCCTCAGTCTGTCTGCCTCAGACCACACCGATAATCCCAGCAGTACTCAGACCCATAATCTCATCAGTACTAAAACACATAATCCCAGTGGATCATGAGTCAAGTCTCAAACTCTAGAAGTCCCTGCCTCATGATTGCATGAGGCTTTGGGGGGTCAACTAGACACAAACCATAACAGCAGTAATATTTTTAGAGGACTTCACTGGAATTTACAAGAGGTTATTTACAGCAGAGGGAGAATAAAATGTTTGTCTCCAGGGAAATGTGCAAAAAAATTGCGGAACACACTGGTGATCTGATAGGTAAACAGGCAGGTATGACATCACAGAGACCTACTATGACAGCAGGAAAACCAAAAGGATGTTAACTATGCCCTATTGAAAAGGACAGGAAAACAAAGCATACATGCTATCAGTTTTAGTGATATTTATGCATAGAGCATGCAGTTCCCATGTGTGAAGAATGCCTTGGTTGTGACAGTTGAAGCAGACATTATTTCTGTGGTCGACTTTAGTGTTTACATTATATAGTCCACATGGCTTTTTATTTCTGATGTTATGTTAGGTTTTGTAAGCAAGTGAATAGCTGATGTGAAAATGTTGGTATCTATTCTAAGCTCATATTTGATATTTTATTTTATTAATATTGATGTTAATACTTTTTTAAAATAATTTTTATCATAGGCCTTTTTTAAAAAAAATTTTATTTATTATTTTTATTCTTGTTTCAGAACCTTTGTTTATTCACTCATTTTTATGGCTGGCTCAGCCCGCCCGAAGGGCAGGGCTGGTGCAGCATGTGGTGCCGGGGATCGAACCACGGTCCCTGAAGCCGCCCAAGCTTCCCCAAGCAGGCGCTTTAGACCACTGAGCCATCCCGCTGGGCCCCATGATGTTAATACTAATTTGATTATATAAATGTAATAAATAAAATAAATGTAACTGCCAGCTGCTAGATGTCTGATATTGCTCAGTCCTTGTTCCCCAACGTCAAAGAATGAATTCTAAGGAACAATAGTGGTTAAGAGTAGGAAAAATTGTTGAGGAAAAAGAATGGGGGATAAGAATAGTTCCTGCAAGGCAGGAGGGGTGCCTAATGGGTTGCCAATAAGCCCACTTCTCAAATGATTTTACAGAGCAAGATCATGAGGTGGATATAATGTGTGTCCAAATTATGATCCACCAATAATATTATAACTGTTTAGGTAATGCTGATCCAGTGAAGAGGCAGTTCATGTAGAACATGTACCTGAATAACATCATGAACCTTGTTTGATAATCTGTGGTCTTAGTCTTAATCTTAAGGGGTGGAATAGGATGCCCCAATGAGATGCTGATTTACTTATGTGGGAAATCTCAAAAAAAAAAAAAAAAAATACAACCTCAAGCTTCCATTAATCCCTTAAGGGAAGTCTGTACATGTAGCCATTGTGACTTTAATCTTTCTCAGATGTGCGTCCAGCCATAGTTTTTTTTTTTTTTTTTTTGAGACAGGGTCTCACTGTGCAGTTCAGGCTGGCTTTGAGCTCACTTTTGTAGCCCAGGCTGGTCTCGAACTCACAACGATCCTCCTGCCTCAGCCTCCCAAGTGCTGGGATTACAGGCGTGAGCCACCACGCCCGGCTCAGCCATAGTTTTAATGTGTTCTCATGTTCTGCATGAACTGCCTTGAAGGCCTAGTCCTGCCTGACTGCTTATAATATTTCTACCTAACTTACCTGTCTGTAATAATACCTTGTTTTCCTGCTGAGTGCCTGTTGTATAGTACAATAAGAATCTCTTGATCAAAGAGGAAGACAAGAAGTGACAAGAATGACCTGCCACACAGGAAAGGAAAGCTAAGCACATGTGCTGTCAGTGTGAGTGAGACATATGCACGGAGCAGGCAGCTAGCATATATGAAGACTGCCTTGGGTCTGACAATTGAAGCAAAAATTATTTTTATTTTTTATTTTTTAATTATTTAATTATTTATTTATTTATTTTGTGGGACCAGGGTTCGAACTCATGACCTTGCACTTGCCCAGCAGGCACTTGTGCCTCAGAGCTATCTCCCCAGCCCCTAAAAATTATTTTTAATTATAGTGTTACATTGATATTTTCACTGTAATTCATGAGGGATTTATTTTTGATTTTTTTTTAGGTTTTGTAAATAATGTGCATAAATATTAATAATTTAATTCTGAAGGCTGGGCAGATAGCTCAATGGACTAAAGTTCCTGCTTAGGCAGATGCAGGAATTAGGGCTCCATCCCTGGCTTCCCATGCTGGCCCTGCCTCTGGGGCCTGCTGCTACAGTGATTGAAACTGGGTGTGGTGGTGCACACCTGTAATCCTTGCTCTTGGGAGACTGAAAACAGGAGGATCACTAGGCGTCCAGTCTGTATAGTGAGACCCTGTAGACCCTGTACTAAACACATTAAAAAAAAAGGATTTAATTCTGTACTTTATGTTCCTGTTAACTACATGGTGTAAAATATAATAAGAATCTCGTGACAGAACAGCAAGGCTATCAAGATATCCTACAAAAAGGCCAAGAAGACAAAATGCATATGCTGTCTGTGTAAGGGATACCTGTGTAGGAAATTTGCTGTTCTCATGTGAGAAGACTGTCTTGGGTGTGGTAACTGCAGTAAAGATTGTTTTTGTTGAAGGGTCCTGTTGGTAATTTTGTTTCAGTTCATGTAGGAATTTTTCTCTCATTTTTTAGACTTTGTCTATCAAAAAATAGATATTGAAAATTTTGACACTTTTTTATTAATACTCAAAAATATTCATGATTCAATAGTTTTTTGAATTTTTTGTTAAGTACTCATTTAATATAATAAAACTCATAAAACTGAAATTAACTATTACAGACATATTCTAAAGAATAAACATGAGTGTTTTACATCAGTGACTGTTATGGTTTATGTCTAGTTGTCCCCCCAAGCCTCATGTAGTCATGGGGCAGGGATTTCTATAGATTGAGACTTGACTCATGAGTCACTGGGATTATGTATTTTAGTACTGATCTAGAGTTTGAGACTTGAATGATGATCCACTGGGATTACGTGTTTTACTACTGTTGGGTTTATGGTCTGAGTACTGCTGAGCCTATAGATGTGGCCTGAGACAATAGGCTAAGGCAGAGAGCCTGAATGTAATATAGAGAGAGACAGACAGGCTAGTGCTGTTGCTCTCTGCTCCTGTGGTTGGTCTGTTGCCTCTGTTGCCATTGTTGCTGTTTTACTGCCATGAACTGGATGCTTTCTGATCTGTTCCACTCAGCCTTGGGCCAGCTGAATATGGACTGAAACCTCCAGTAACTGTAAGCTAAATAAACCTTTCCTTCCTTCATTTTGAGTGTGGGGTATTAGTCTCAGCAACGATAGAAAAGTAACTAAGACAATGACAGTGCACCTTTAACACAAAATTGATGTTATGCTCCTTCAATAAAATTGAAATTTTAAGCTTTTTGGGTAGCCTTTACCAAAGTGTAATTCAGACTGTATCCTTTCAAAAGGCAAAAGAAGGGAAAGCACTAGGTTATGGAAAATGTGTAATATGATAGTGGAAGTGACTGTAGTAATTTCAGTAGTCTCAGTAAGAGGAAATGGACCAGACTCTTCATTTATAAGGTAAACATTGTTGGTGTGAAAGGCAAATAAAAATACAATTTAGCATTTTACTATTTACAGGAGGAATACCCAAATCATGAGGTTTCAAAAAGTTGAAAGTTGGATGAAAAAGCAAATAATGTCTAAAAAGAAAGCTTGGATTATTCTACTGATATTGACATTTCAAGGAGAACAACATTATTAGACACAGCCACTACACACTGATTTAAAAGTTGAGGTCACCAGGAAGATACAGTTCTAAATCTGTATATACCTAAACATATAGCTTCAAAACAATGAACAGATCTATGGGGAGAAACTGCTATAGAAGGAACTTTTTTGAAAAAGTGTATCTGTTACAGGGTTTCACTATGCAGCTCTGAATCACAGACTCAGAGCTCTGTGAGTCTTATTTTCAGCTTCCCCAGCATTTAGTCCACTAAGCTATCCTACTGGCTCTGGAAGGAAATTTTGCCATGTATCTGTCAGTAAGTTGATAGACTAATGCAGATAAAAAAGTCTGCAGAGGTACAGAAAACTTAAATATTATCAATAAGTTTAACCTAATGACCATGTGTAAATGTTTCATCTATCTACTCAAAGTTTTTTAACCATACATGGAAATGTTAAAAAATGAATTGTAGTGAATTATACAAGAAGTCTCAACAAATTTCAGAGACTAACATTAGCCATATTTATTACCAGCCCTACTAAGGAATGAATTTTAAAAAGATGATAACGAACTAAAAATTAGAAGCATAATTCTAAGTAATTTATAAATCAAAGAAAAAATCGTAATAAAATTACTATTGAATAGTAATCAAAATTGTTATTTATCAGAACTTGTAGAATGTTATTGTTTCAAAAAAGTAAATTTCAGTAAACTTAACAATATGCCAATATTATGCTTATGTGCAGTTCAAGTTCAAGTTACAAAACAAGTTCAAATTACAAACCCTATGTAATATGAATGCATGCTTATGTGGTAATAACTATTTTTTTTTAATTTTTTTTTATTTATTATTATTTTTATTCTTGTTTCAGAACCTTGGCATATTGACTCATTTTTTATGGCTGGCTCAGCCCGCCCCAAGGGCAGGGCTGGCACAGCATGTGGTGCCGGGGATTGAACCGAGGTCCCTGAAGCTGCCCAAGCTTCCCCAAGCAGGCGCTTTAGACCACTGAGCCATCCCGCCTGGCCCCGGTAATAACTATTTTTAAAAGGAAAGAAATTGTTATCAAACTCAGAAATAAAATGACAAGTTGAATTCTTCCTTAGGCTGGACTGAATTTTTATTCTGAAGTTACCCTGTTTTCATTTAGAACTCACAATATTTTATTTTTTGTTTGTTGATATATGTCTTACTGATATATGTGTTGTTTGTGTGTTTCTGGATGTCCTACATCATAAACATTATAGAATTTTAAAAAGACTCCTAACTCCTCAGGCCTATAGAATCTAGTAGTACAAATCTATGATGTTGTATGTGTTTAGCATTGTTGTGTGTTTTTATTTATTTTTGTATTTATTTGTTTGTTTATTTCATACAGGCTCTCCCTACGCAGCTTGGACTTAGAGTGATCCTCCTGTCTCAGCTTCCCCAGCACTGGGATTATAGGCATGTGTCACCATGCTAGGTTTTGGTGGCTAGCTCAATGTGCTACTGGCATGACATGCAGTACCAGAGATTGAACCCAGGTCCTTGTGCTTTCCAGGCAAGCACTTACACCTCTGAGCTATCTCCCCAAACCCCTGTGTTTTTATTTTATTTATCTATGTCTTCGTTACTCTTCTCTCATTGCTGGGATAAATACCTGACACCCAAAATGAAGAAAGGAAAGGTTTATTTAGCTCACAGTTAATGGAGGTTTCAGTCCATACTCAACTGGCTCCAAAGCAGAGAGGCACAATGCAGAGGTCAGCAGTTCATGGTGGCAGAACAGCAACAAAATGGTGACAGAGGCAATGGAACAATGAAGAGCAGAGAGCAACAGTCTCAGTCTGTCTCTCTGTCTCTCTTTTATGTTACATTCAGGCTCTCTGCCTCTACCTATCCACCTTAGGCCACACTTATAATCCCAGAAGTACTCAGACTCATAATCTCATCAATACTAAAACACAATCCCAGTGGATCATGAGTCAAGTCTCAAACTGTAGAAGTCCCTGCCCCATGATTGCATGAGGCTTTGGGGGGACAGCTAGACATAAACCATAACAATGTCTGTCTGTCTGTCTGTCTGAGACAGGGTATCACTGTGCAGTTCAGACTGGCCTTGAGCTCACTTTCATAGCCCAGGCTGGTCTTAAACTCATATCAGTCCTCCTGCGTCAGCCTCCCAAGTGCTTTAGGCATGCAGCACCACACTCAGCTGTGTTTGTTTTTAAGCAGAAAATTTTCCTCAAGTGACTCTGAAATATGTCCAAGACTGAAAACTTATGTGTTATTTTATGTTTGTATTGTGTAACCATTGAATTCTAATTCATTGAATTAGAAGACAGTGTATAGAGGAAATTTTATTAAACCTCCAGACAGTCACCTTTATACTGACATGTATGTTTATATACTTGAGAAAGTTCACAGACCTTTAAGTTTGACCAGAACAGTAGCCACAACATAATCCTGTAGGAGGAGTAAGGAATGTTGTGCTTTTTGGCACTTATCAGTAGTTTATGGATTCTTTTTAAATTTATTTCTTTTCTGTTTTATTTATTTATTTATTTATTTATTTATTTATTTATTTATTTATTGTCTTTTTGAGACAGGGTCTCGCTATGCAGTTCAGGCTGGCCTTGAGCTCACTTTTGTAGCCCAGGCTGGTCTCAAACTCGCACCAATCCTCCTGCCTCAGCCTCCCGAGTGCTGGGATTACAGGCGTGCGCCACCATGCCCGGCTTCTTTTCTGTTTTAAAGGTTACTATTATATTATGATTATAATCATTCTTCATTGCTAATAGTAAATCAGCATCCCAAGCAAGTTTTAAATATATTAAATCTTTATTTTCATTTTTAATTACTTTTAATAAGAAATAACAGTGAGATAGTTTTATAACACATCAGTAGGACAGCCACAGTAATGAATACACTGCACATTGTTGTCTTCATAGTAGTTGTTATGAGTACAAGATGCAGACATAATAACTTTTTTGTACACTGTTGGTACAAATATTTCTTCCCATGGAACTAACAGAAAGTAGTTGTATATAATATTCCATAATTTTTTTTTTTTTTTTTCAGGACTGGGGATTGAACTCAGGTGCTTGCTCTTGCCAGGCAAGCACTTATTCTACTGAGCTATCTCCCCAGCCCCTTTCCATAAATCTTAAAAATAAATTAACCCCCCCAAAAAGTGAACAACTGTTTGAAGTTGAGGGTGCTTTTTTCCTTCTTGTTCTTGATTAGATGATGTAGATGTATCCTCATTAGATCTGGCGTCTTCGTGTTCTGAGGCATCAGACATGGTTAAGAAGAATAAATCATACTGGTAAAGGGCCAACCACTTTATGGGTTCCTTATCAGATTTTTTTTTTTTTAAAGATGACCAGAGCTATGGCATTGAATATGAGTCAACTGGAACTGGTTAGAAATAAAATGTCAATATCGTAGCATTCTCTTAAATTTCTCAGCCTTTTCACTTTTATTTTTATTTATATTATACAGGGTTTCCTTATGTAGTTCAGACTTGTAGTGATCCTCTGTCTTAGCCTCCCTAGTGCTGGGATTACACACATGTGCCACCACATCTGGTCTTGGTGGCCAGCTCAGTACACCTGGGGCTCTGGGGCCGACACAGCATTGGGTACCAGGTTTCAAACCCAGATTCTTGCGCTTCCCAGGCATGTGCTTAGACTGCTGAGCTATTTCCACAGCCTCTTTTCATTATTTAATAGGCAAAATTCTAGCTTCTTATACTGAGATGAACTTGTCCCCAAATCTGGTTCCAATTTTTTTTTTTTTTTCTATTTGGTTGTCAAGCACATTTTGCTGTATGATATCACTATTGGCTCTAGGTTAAAAGTTACTGTATAACTTAGATGTCAGAATTCAAACCACCAAGCGTACATGGTTTTGTTCAGCCAGATTTTTAGAACAAAATCTAATGCAAGTTCTTGGCTAAAAATACTTTCCACATTTATCAAAGTGACATATAAACTGAAGAAATGCAATACATCCAAGTATCAGGTGTTCCTGAAATGGGGTTTGCAGAGAGGGTGATAGAGCCAAATGTAGTCCTACTTCAAACAGTTTAATTTAGTCACATTCATCAAAAAATGAATCAAGGACCAGCAAGATAGTTCAGTGGATTGACGCGCCTATTTAGGCAGAGTGCAGTGGCCAGGGTTATATCCGCAGTGTCCCATGCTGGGCCTGGAGAGCACCCCAGGGTGCGCTGAGATGGCAATTGAGACTGGGCATGGTGGTGCACGCCTATAATCCCAGCGCGTGGGAGGTTGCAAACAGGAGGATCACTACAAGTCTGATCTACATAGTGAGACCCTGTACACCCTGTACTAAATACATTTCAAAAAGTTCATCTGAACAAAGTAACAGGTTCTGTTTTCATATGGCCTCTGTAGATTTTGTTCTGCATCTTAAAGTGGCTTAGAATTGGCCAAGTGGAGTGTTAGGTTTTGAGGGCTTGAAAAATTCTGCTGCTGATTTTCCCTGTCTTGGTCTTCAAGTCAGTTGTACATAGAGGGCTTCCAAGGAATATCCTAGTGGCTTTATCACATATTCCTGGCTACCTTTCTCCCCAAGCTTTCATTACTGTAGAGAAGTGAAAGGCACTTAAGATTAGAAACTACGTTCCTTGCTAACTTCTTCCTTACCTTGAGTAAGTTACCATACACCGTGTTCAGAGCTGAAAAGAGATGATGTGGTAGCTTTTGTTGCTGTCTTGAGAGGAGAAAACTATTGCTAGAGTTCACTGTGAATGAATCCTTTGAATTTTCCTCAGATGACACATCTTAGCATAAAAGAAGGACCTGTGGATAATTCGTCAAAAATAAAACCTTCTCAGCTACGATTTCAGTACTTAGTACATCCAAGTTAAATTGTGCCTTCTAAACTTTGCAAAAACACAAGTAACAAACATCTTCATACTAAGTGTAGATTTAATCTGTTACAAATAAGGTAACTTTCAACCTTGTGAAATATGAAAGTATGTATGTAATATATATTTCTTAGACTTCTGGGTAGTTTGCCAATAAGGCCTTTTTTTTTTTTTTTTCCCTCCAGATTTGAGCTCTTTTTTCATTTCAGTGACATTCAGTGTCATTTTGAACTTTCCTCTTGCAGTCATTTTATAGATTGTTCTTAATTGATTTATGGCTAATGTCAGCATGAATTATAGGTATGTACTGTGCATTTAGACTTTAGCATTTGGTTTTCTGAATATAACAAGCAGTAATACATCCAAAGTCAACTTATCACAGACCGTGACCTCTGAAGAGGTAGAATTATGGACTGTACAGAAATCTGCATATTTTAATGGATTTTTTTTTTTTTCCATTTCAGCCCTGCCCTGAGGGTAGGGCTGGCATGGCATGTGGTGCTGGTAATAGAACTTGCCTAAGCAGGCACTTTAGACTGCTGAGCTATCTCACTGGCCCCTTTAATGGCTTTCTGTTTTAATTCTTTTGCCAGAATTCTGAATGAAGCAGCATTACTTGCTTTCTTTTTTCCCATAAATTAAAAGGAGAAAGATAAGTGGACATCAGTTGTTTGGAAGAAAGGAAGGTGAATAAAATGGTGATTATTCCAGAATCCACATTAACTGTATGTTGATACAGTCTGTACTTGATTGGTAATTTGCTTTCTCTGGCATGTTAAGCTATTATTTACCAAATGGTTATGTATCAAGTCATAGTCTAGGTACTTGCATAAATTAATTCACTTATTCCTCATAGTGCCAGAAAGTAGCTATTACTGTCACCTTTTATAGATAAGGCAAGTGAAGACACAGCTATGTGGTAGAGCTAGCTTTATAGTCTGCCTTGGGAACTTTGTCTTACTCATTGACAGGGTTTGAAGTCATGCAGGCAGGGAAAAAGAAAAGAAATTGACATTTAGATAGAGGAGTTGGAACTTTATCCAGTAATCCTGGCAGTTCTACAGTTTAGGATTGGCTGTCAAAAGGGAAAGTATTTGTCATATAAACTGAATGGATTGATATGAGTTTAGCAGGAAAGAGAGATTGCATTCCAATTTATGAGTGTATTTGTTGACATTTAGAATCGGAGGCAACCTTTTTCAAGAGAAAGGCATCTTCCAGATTCTTAGGAGAGTTCACACTATCCACAGGAGTTGTTTACATACAAACTTTTTTTGAGATAGGGTCTTTCTGTTCAGAAAGTTCAGATTGGCTTTGACTTCACTTTGTAGTCCAGGCTGGTCTTGAGCTCCCAGGGATCTTCCCGCCTCAATATCCTGAGTGCTGAGATTGTAGGAATGCTCCACCAGGCTTGGTTCAAACTTTTTATGTTAAGTATTGATTTATTGTTGTTGGCAATCTAATAAATGTAGTATATCTGTTATCTACTGCTGCATAGCAAACGGTGGTGGATTGCCACCTGGCAGTCAGCTTGACGTACCCAGCTGAACTGAACTAGTGTGGTACTGAATGTGGGAGGCCATCTGAGTATTGTTGCCAGCAGCATATGAGGCTGTTAGGCAAGCTGGGGAAGCTATTGGAAGCTGCTGGTTCTCTTGGGCTGTTTTGTTGAAAAATTTTGTCATACTGGCTTTCCTGATGAACTTGGCTGTTCTCATTGGAGGAGGAACCTCGGGACCTCATTGTCACTGAGAATCGCTATGGTTCACTTAGGGAGAGCTCTGGGCCTCACCTTGAGCATTGCTTTCTGGCTGTGGTGGGGAATATGATACACTGCTCGGTCTCCTGGAGAAGCTTGTCATGTTGGCTTTCTGATGGAAACTCAGTTGTCCTCATCATTGGAGGAGCTTCAGACCTCACTGTTGCTGAGGATGGCTGTGATACTTTTCCGGGAAAGCTCTGATTCTTACCTTGAGTGTTGTTTCCTGGCTCTAGTTCAGATCCCTCAGCCTACTAGTACAGATCCTTCTTCCTGCTGGCATAGATTTTCCACTGACTTTTGGGCCTTCCCAGTGCAGATCCATGAAATATGACTGCATGAGACATTGTTGTAGGCTGTGAGCCTCCTGATGGACTCATCAGAGGCGTTGTTGTGGGCTCCGTGTCTTCAGCTAGACTCATGCCGGACATTATAGTGGGATCCATACCCTTGGCTGGATTCTTCAGTCTTTAGTATGGACAGATTTCCCGCACTCTGTATATGATTCTTTGGGTGGTTGATCATAAAATAATGTTATAAAATATGTCCCATATTGTATTATCCCCTTTGCAAAACACTAAACCACTACATAAATCACCCCCAAACTTAAACAACAGTAGTCATCATTTTGCTAAAAAGTTTTTTGGGGTAGCTTCAAGGTAGCTCACTCACATAGCCAGAGAATTGATCCTGGCATTCAGCTTGGACCTGAGCCAGAGGTAAGGGCTGATATTCTTGATTTAGCAACTTTGGGGCCTCTCTAGAGCTTCTTGGGCTTCCTCACTGTATAGGGGTTTAATTTCTTGTCCTGTCCTGTCGTGTCCTGTCCTGTCCTCTCGTGTCCTGTCCTGTCCTTTCGTGTCCTGTCCTGTCGTGTCCTGTCCTGTCGTGTCCTGCCCTGCCTTGCCCTTCCCTTCCCT
>PVJA010054373.1:0-11593 GCA_004027025.1 Myocastor coypus
TTATATTACATATTTTCATCATCAGATCAGTTTAGATTAATACATATAGGTATATAAGATTGATCAAACAATTAAACATTTACCCTTCTAAATCAACATTACTTTTTTTTTCTTTTCCCCTTTCTTTTCTTTGAAAGTTGACATATTGCATATTGTCCTCACAATTGTTCTACAGAGTACAGTGTGTGGGCATGACCCATCTCCCTATTGATGTTGCTTAGAAAAAAAAAAAGGAAAAGAATATATTTCTCTTTGGACTAAGAGGAAGCAGATACATACACAGTCAAATGTTCTACAATTGCAGTGGACCACCAGTGAAGCTTGTGATGTTGGAGGCTATTGAATCTAAGCCTCCTAAAGCTCATCTCACTAATCTAGCTCTGCGTTTCATGCATTGTAATTAAGCATTTTTTTTTCTTGCTGGGTGGTCAAGGGCAAGTCGAATCAATGGAATACTACTCATCTATAAAGAATGATAAGTTTGAAGACTTTATATATAAATGGATGTATACTGAACATATACTCATTAGTGAAGTAAACCAGACCTACATGTGTAAATATCACATAGTCTCCCTAATATAAGAACTTTAAAGAAGAAAACAAGAACTTAAGGGCATAACACAGCTGAATGTGTGATAGATTAAATAACGAAGTGCCTGGAAGCAGATAAAGCAGAAAACATATCAATAGCAAAACCATACACTTATGTACACAGGATGAATCAGATATTGGTCTCAAGAACCTTCAAAAGGTTCAGCATATTGATTATAGCACAATGTAACGCTAAAACTATGTTTGGAATCCATGTCACTCTTGTCCTTTTTGATATGTACTGCTCCTGGTGTAAACTCAGTTACTGTCATTCTCTCAAGAGTAGTACTTGAAAATAAGAGACTGGGCCAAATACCATAGTCTTGACAGGCTACAATTTTGTATTTCCTTAAATTTCCAAATATCTGTGTCAAAATTGTGTAACTGCTTATATCACATTGTATGGAAAGTTATCAGAATATCAATGATGGTCAGAAAATATCATTTCCAAGCTAAGTCAAAGATATTTGATACTCAGAAAGCCAGTAATGATAAGCTCAAGTACCTATGTTATAGAGTAATAGTATCACAAAGCTTTTCTGCTGGAGGGTTAAGAATGTAAGTTAACAGACCAAAAATTGGAGAAAAAGAAGGGTTATAAGGATAACCAATATTTTGGCCCTAGCCCTTCAAGGTCAATAAGGACCCAGGATGTAAAAGAACCTGTGCTGTAATATCCTATAACTCAGAGGTGTCCCAAATTTTCTGGTCAAGGAGATTATGGGACCTCAGAGGAAAGGGATGAATGAACTATAGTGCGTCTAAGGAGAGTCACTCAGAGAAAAACATTCTGTCAGGCTTTCACAGAAAGCAAACTGGCCAAGCAGTGGCCGTGACTCATCCCAAAGCCTGACACTAACAACAGTTCTACAAAGTACTGTCTATGGTCCCAAACTTAATCCTGAGGGGATTTGACCCTGGAAGATACAAAAAAAAAAAAAAAAAAAAGTTTTGGAAGCTGTTGATTTAAGCCACTGTTTCCTTTTAAAGTTTGGCTTTTCAATTATATAGTAATAATTATAAAATATTATTATTAGTTGTGGTGATAATAGCAGAGTGGTAATGGTGATCGTGCAAAACATTTTCACAGCACTTACTCTATGCTAGGGGTTGTTTTAATCGCTTTTTATACATTAAGCTGTAAAACACAAAAATGTTATGCACAAAGTGGTACTGAGAGCTCCATTTTCCACAGAAAAAGGTGAAGTTTAAAGTTTTTTTATAACATACATTAAGTGGAAAAAGCAAGTAACTAGTGACATTACTAATTATTTACCATCCAAATTTTGTTCAGTGGCTGAACTGACAAATCCAAACTCATCCGATTTGAGGATTCACAGCATTTTCAATCAAACCGACTCCATCCCCAAACATGTACATTTCAGACCCATTTATTCTGTGAGTCATTGGTGCCTCACGATCACAGTGAACATGAAGACACTGGCACCAAACATGGCAGTGGCCCCACACCCTTAGCGAATGTATCACGGAGGAAACTGATCATCTTAGATATTTCACCCAACCAACTCTGAAACCTAGTCTCATCACGTCAGGGTCAGAATTAACAACCAAAAGTATTAACTTAAGAGCAGGCATTGGGCCCGGCGGGATGGCTCAGTGGTCTAATGCGCCTGCTTGGGAAAGCTTGGGCAGCTTCAGGGACCATGGTTCGATCCCCAGCACCACATGCTGCGCCAGACCTGCCCTCCGGGCGGGCTGAGCCGGCCATAAAAATCAGTGAATAAACAAATAAAGGTTCTGAAACAAGAAAAAAAAAAAAAAAAAAAAAAAAAAAAAAAAAAAAAAAAAAAAAAAAAAAAAAAAAAAAAAAAAAAAAAAAAAAGAGCAGGCATTTACTATGGTTAGAAAAGATTTCAGAAATCAGTCCCCTAAGCTTCTCTTCTGGAGGGTTAAGAACCTAAGTTTGCTGACCAAAAGTTAGAGAAAAAGAAGGGCTATGAGGATAGCCAATATTTTGGCCCTAGCCCTTACAGTTTGGCGAGGACTCAAGACCTAAGAGACCCTGCACTGTAACATCCTATAACTCAATGGTGTATCAAATTTTCTGTTCAAGGAGATTGTGGGGCCACAGAGGAAAGGGATCGATGGTGTATAGTGTGCCTAAGGAGAGTCACCTAGAGAGAAAACATTCTCTTGGGCTTTCATAGAGAGCAAAGTGGTCAAGTAATGATCATGACCCATCCAGACTCATCCAGTGTCTGGCTGACGCTGACAACAGTTCTACAAAATGCTGTACATGGTATCAAAGTAAATCCTGAGGCAATTTAACTGACCTTGTCAGATATAAAAATTGCATGTTTTGTTATATACGTCTTGCTTCAACTCAGCCTTAATCACCCAGCAGAAAAGCTTAACCATGAGGCATAAAATGTAAAGCCAGACTAGTATACTGAGCTGTAAAAGGCTCAAGTCAACAGCTTTGACATTACCAGTTCTGCCAATAACCCACTACTACTATGGAATATTGCTCCACGTATACAACTACTTTCTTTTAGTTCAATGAGAAGAAATATTTGTACTGATATTGTTTAGAAAAGTTGTCGTCTCTGCATTTTGTACTCTGAACAACTACTATGAAGACAACGTGCATTGTACCTATTATTGTGACTGTCCTGCTAATGTGTCTGGAAACTGTCTCAGTGTTATTTCTTATTAAAAGTAATAAAATAAGAAATCGATCCCATTTACCTTTTTGCAAGCAAAACCACCCGGACTTTATTTATTTATTTAGTATTTAGTGCAGGGTCTACAGGCTCTCACTACACAGATCAGACTGATAGTGACCCTCCTGTTTTCAGCCTCCCAGGCACTGGGATTGCAGACACATGCCACCATGCTGTTTCATGCTGTCTCTGCATGGGCTGCTGGGGTGGGGCCGGTGCTGTATGCCAGGGATTGAAACCTGGTCCCTGTGTCTTCCTGAGCAGGTGCTTTAAATCTGCTGAGCTACCTGGCCGGCCCTTTGGGAATAATGCAATGGTGACTACAAAGCAAGTCACAGTCTCGTGGACAAAAGCAGCCAGCCACCTTCACCATTGCTCAGCAGGCACCAAATCTGAGCCAGATTTTTCATTCACATTGCATCCTGCCACCAAAGTCCTGCCACCAAATCTAGGAGGGAGACACGTTTTCTTCACTGAAATGCTTGTCGAGCCTGCTTGCTGGGCATACCTGTATAGATTCAGATGTAAGTGTAGGATGTGATATCAGGTCGGGAAAGTTTCTTCCATAAATATAAAATGATGTGAAAAAGAAGAGACACAGTTGTGAGTCACAGAGCTCTAGGGACAGCAAAGAAAAAAGAGCTTTCTGAGCAGGTGACAGAGATTCGTTGAGATTTGAAAGGAGTCCCGCCTAATATCTTTAAGGCAGAGCAGAGCCAAAATGCGAATTCCCTGAAGTAGGATTGCATCGATATGTTTAAGAATGATGGGGAAGTCCATGGTTGTGCATGCGGACTGCTGTGTTAGTCGTCTCTGGTCTGTGGTGCTTTGAACTGACTGGTGTTGCCAACCAATAGATAGGGTTTCTGTAAAATTTGTATGTTTCACAACTATCCAACTCTTAAAAGCAACAAAAACTCATGGAGACTGAATATCTGAAAGGCTTTCTGGACAGTGCATCTGTGAAACATGGTATTGAATCACATATGACACAAACTTCCCCTGAATGAATCAGAAACTAAAAATCTGAATATTATGCTTTCTGTTGTTTCTGTTTATACATCTTTTTACTAGCTTGAGAACTGGTCTAAGTAACAGATGTTCTAATGCAAACTCAGAGAGCCACATTCCTTCATTTTTTCAGAAGATGAGCCCTGAGCCCTTGCATGATATCTTCTCTGTGGGAATCAGTTGTTGTTTTTCTAGGCTGGTTATTGGTTGTATTCATAGGGAAGTTCTGGAATACAAATCCATTCCTACAACTTGGTGAGTTTGTGAGTTTTGTCCCAAAAGAGATGAGATTTGTCTCTCAGGATTATCTCTGCTCAACCATACTATTTTCTTCATATAAGCTTTGATTCTGAAAAATATTTTTAGACAGTTGGCCAAATGCCTCGGGACATAATGGCTATTCATTTGAGAAATAAAAGAACAGTGACTTCTGTTCAATGTCCTCTTTAGCCCTCCAGAGGGTAGGATGTTCTGGCTCCTGGTCATAGTGTCCTGGACATGCCTGGCCAGTGTGCAGCAGGGGATGCATTTCTAGATTTTTTTTCTCACAGACTATAAAGGCTTAGGAGACCTTTCATAAAAATTCAGGGATAGAATTACCCATTGACTTTGGGGCTAGAATTCAGAGCATAAAAAGAGTGGGTTCAACAGAAACAGGAAGAAACAAGAAAATAGATAAAATCAAAAATGAAAAATGTAAGATGAACGCAACAAGGGGAACTCCATGACTTGCTGTAAATTTTGCCCACTGAATAAGAGATATAGAGACGGGTCTTACCCCTACAGTAAGTTGTATCCTGCATTGGGGTAGTTTTGTACTGGGAAGCATGATGTTATGGAAAATAACTCAAAAATAAGAAAAAAGCCAGTATGCATTGGCTCCTCAATCTGGATGCATGTGGATCATATGTGTTAGGTTCAGAAAACAGCCCTGGAGTCACTTGGCTAGCATACATCAGAACCAAAGGCCTATTTTTATATTTTGTATTCTTTTCTATCCTGTACATGAAGACAGTCTTGGATCATAACCACTAAGAGGTAGTGTTTTCATGTAAGTGACTGCAAGTTATCTCCTGCTATGAAGACCCAAGGCTTTCTATTAAGACCCTTAGCCTGTAAGAATTCACTAGGTATGGGGTCGGGAAGAACAGAAAGGACTGCTCCTTGGGTGCCTGGATTGGAGACATCCACCCGTCCAGGGTGCTCATTTTCTCTCTCGACTCTTGTGCCTTCTTAAGCCTGTCTGAAAACTGTGAAATGGAAGAATTATAGCATAAACCCAACACACATGTAGCTTCAAGGATTAAGATCTATTCTTTCTGACTGGTGGGCTGAACACTGACCGATGCCTGGATTCTCTGGGATACTGTTATCCAGGAGGCCCTTATTGACTGCCTTCCTCTTTGTAGCTTCATTTAAAAAATAATAATCAAAGGACAAAGTATATAAAAGTATTAGGCACACTATGGGTTTCTGCTTTTGAAAGTGTAATGAATGTAGGATTCACTCAAAGGCTGCTGCAAGGTATACAGTGCTGCGCAGTCAGCGTGTGGGAGCAGCCGAAGTGGGAGGGGCAGACAGGCACAGCATAAAGCCTGAGGCAGGATTTCTATGGTGCACACCATTGGCAGGCCCTTGAAGGTGATGAGACACCCGGGGATCTGCGTGGCACTGGCAGTCTATATTTGTGGGCTCAATGCAGGTGAGGGGGTGAGGTGGGGACGTGGGAATGGGGGAAGAGTCCAGAGCAGAAGTGGCCTGGAAAAACAAGAAATTAATTGCCCACAGTATCTTTTTAGATACGAAGTAGATGTTAATGGAGAACTCACGGTCCCCCATTGCCCTTGTTCTTAATGGTGGTTGTGGTGGTCGTGGTGGTGGTGGTGGTCATGGTGGTCGTGGTGGTGGTGGTCGTGGTGGTGGTGGTCGTGGTGGTAGTGGTGGTGGTGGTCATGGTGGGCATGGTGGTGGTGGTCGTGGTGGTCATGGTAGTGGTGGTCGTAGTGGTCGTGGTGGTAGTGGTGGTAGTGGTGGTCGTAGTGGTCGTGGTGGTAGTGGTGGTGGTGGTCGTGGTGGTGGTGGTGGTTTGTGTGTATGTGTGGGTGCACATGTGTGTGTGTATACATGTGTGTGGGTGTCTGTGTGGGTCTGTGTGCATGTGTCTAGGGGAGTGATCACAGAATGAGTTACTTTGGGCCATGAGTGAGCCTCTGACTTACCATTATGTGATAAAAACTCTTAAAGCAAGAATGCGTAGTTATGTGTTGCTTTGGAAACTCCTCCAAGGTCTATTTTCAAGGAAACAAAATCCAAAATAAACAGAATTTGGATCGAGCCATCTTTTGTGTAAAAAAAAAAAAAAAAAAAAGAAAGGAATAAAAACTTATTAACACATGCTTTCTGACATACTTGCAAGTAATCTCTGCAGCTTTATAAAAACTGTAGCAGTGGGGCAGGTGATAGGGTAAACGGATAGCAATGGCTGAGAGGTCTTTTATCTATTCTCTTCAACTCGTTTGAAATGAGAGCTGTCTGATCTTCACAGAAAACAGATAAGCTCCATGCAGAATGACTAAGTTGAAGGCTTTGTAGTTGCTGTGACCATTAGTGGAGGAAAGGTTTGGTGAGCCCTTAGGACAGTCAGTGCTCTGTAGCCTACGTCCGGCAGGCACACACAGCAACCGAGTGTCCTGGGAGTCTCATGCATCACAGCTTGGTAGAGCAGACATTATCAAGTATGTGGAGTCTCAGAAAACTCAAGGTAATAAGATTTACTCAGGATTGGAAGCTGCTAAGGGACAATATTTGTACAGGGTGCTTCAAATAACTATACCTGCAGAGGAGGCACAGATGGAGAGAAACCAAGCTTGTTTAGGAAACGATCTGTAAACAAGAGACTTGGGTGGCCTGTGGATGACTCTGATTCTCGCCAGTGTCTACCCAAAGCCCTGAGGTGTTCATGCTGAATTTCAATGAACTATGATGTCAGAGCACCTTTCTGTGACATAGTTACTCTGTGTTATTATTCTTATCCAGTAAAAGAATGGCATGGCTACTTGCAAGTGTCAGGTAGGGCTTGGGTATTGGTGGTTGCCTCTCTTTTTCTCTTCCTGAAAACACATCCAAGACGATGAGCTCTTAGTCAGCGGTGGTGGTGGTGGTGGTGGTTGGGGGGGTTGTGGGGGTGGTATGTCTTTTCACTACTTGATCGATTGAAGGAGGGGGAGGAACATCAGATGTACAAGTAGTCACATTTTCCCAGAACTGTGATGTAATAAACACATGAATCATGAGGACTGAGAGTCTATACAGATTCTGTGTTTTTAGAAATTATTAATAGAAGACATGACAGGTCATCACTTCTTGGGGGAGCGGGAGGACTGGGATCACAAGCGGCCGAGTCCCAGAAACCAGACGGGGGCAGATGTGTTTAAGATTACAGATACTTGGGAATGTCTGGAAAAAACAATGGCGTGAATGCATTTCTCTACTCCATTGTCTATAAAATCAATTGGAGCCACTAAAGCTACAGGCAGTATTGATAGTAGGTTATGAAGAATAGCTGCTTTGTTGGCAAGATGACATGCCTTGTAAGAAAGCAGAAAACTCACCCATAGCAGCTCTCATCCTGATATCCATAGGAAAAATCATGATTCCGGGCTTCAGTCCAAAGCAACAGTCACTCATCAAATGCATTTGGAAAAGATTCAGCTCAGGGGCAGTCTTCTCAAAATAGAACTTTGATAGAGACTTAGGTACTGGGGCCAGGAGACTCTCCGAACTAGTCTTAGTTCAGAGACAGTGGATGTACAGTTTTCCTCTCTAAACCTCCATTTCTGTATCTGTCTGCCAAATATATCTGCCCAGCCACTATCTGTTCATTCTTGGACTGACACTAGAATTACTACTGCAAAGCATCAGATGTATTCCTCTTTGCTTTGGCTTTGAAGAAAAGCCTTGGTTTCTTTACATATGCACATACAACTGTTTCAAGAGTATTCCTTTTGCAACATCCTGCTATTCCCACATAAATGCCATTATATTTGGAGGAAGTCTCTCTGGCTGTTATGGATGCTGACAAAATTGCGGCGCTGCAGTGAGTACGTAAGAGTAGGATGGCACTGGCTACAATGAGCTTACTCTAACTTACTCAAAAAAGACCTTTAAAATAGAGCTCATGTGTGATTAGAAGGGCTTGCCTGTGGAGATGCGCAGCTCCACGGCTGGGAAATCTGTCCGGCATTGTAGGTGACTCCGCAACAAAAGAACAATTAATCATGTGAACTCTGTGGTGTGCCTGAACAGCCTTTATTTTAGGAATTAAGTATTTTAGGAGGTTGCCTGAATTTTCCTCACTTCTGTTTCTCTTTCAGACCTCATCGCCCACTTACATCATCGGGTTCCAGGTAGGGAGACCACCTCTTCTTGTCAGCCCCTCAGTGATGGGCCCTACCCTTGGACATAATATTATATTCCTGAACATTCCTTGGGCTCTTCTGCCCAATTTAGCTATTTATAGGATCATTCTTCTAATTCAAAAGGCTCTTCTGAGTTACAGGAGCCCCAAAGCAGATATTTGATGACATAGTTGAGAGAACAAAATGAGGTTCTCTACTGTCCCCCCAGAAAAGCTACTTTTCTCCGTTGCAGCTAGCATCAGCAGTCATGTGGGTGTCCTTTCTCTTAACCCGTGGTTAGTTTTCTTTTCAATGACAAAACGGATCTGGTGTATCTAAAGAGTTGGATGTAATGTTTTGATATTTGTTGACATTGAGTAATCAAAGTGAGTGAAATATTCACTGCTTTGCATTTTTGAAATTTGGTTTTGAGATGAGAAAGTCAGTCACTTCAGTGGTATCTGTTATCCTATGAATGACAGGGTATCAAATAGGTCAGCTGCATGCCAGCTTAGTATTTAAGAATGAGCCTTGCCCTTAGTGCACCAAGCAACGGGTGCGGGGCATGCAGAGATAAATCGTTGCCATAGCCACGGCAAGGCAAGAAGCTAGATGATTGAAAAACATGCAAAAGGAAGGAGAGAGCTTGGAGAGGTGCTTAGCTTCAAGTTTTGCAGGGTAAGAGATGTAGTTTGGAAGGAATCATGGGGACAAGAGATAATGGGATGGACTTCAGAGTTAGGGCTTCAGAAAATCAGGTCTATTGGTGATAGAAGAACTATCTTAGAAGGAAGTTAGCTATTCTGGCCTTAGCCAGCTCTCAATTGAAACAAGTGAATAGAAGGCGTTCACTTATATTTCCTGCAACATCCAAATAGGCTAGTGAGGCTAGATGCGTGTGGCTCATAGGTGATGGAAAAATATTGCTGAGGTAGATCCCTGAGGTGTACATTTGAATTTCGGTTCTCCTCTCGGGCTGCTGTGCATTCCGCATGCCTCTTCTTTTCCAGGTATTTCTTCAAGATCCTGTGTCTTTCCCTTTATCTATGCTGACGCATACCACTACAATTGCATCTCCATTCACAGTGACTTTGCCTGGTGTTCTTTTGACGTGAACTTTCAAGGCAGATGGCGATATTGCACTGCGGCAGGTGGGTTAGTTACCATGGGATAGCTCAGATGCCCGGGACCTAAGAGGCAGGTGACACCTTGTGGCTATGTGAATCTTGGTATCCGAAAGACTGGAATGCATATCCTGACATTTCCATGTAACTTTTACAGCTCCTAAAAAAAAAACATTCAATTGAAAGCTCGTGATGTGCTATACGTTCAATAGCGATGAATCTGGCTATATTTATAGTTCTTCTCCCACCCACCCTTTCTCTGCAGATCCCCCAAAGTGTACCTTTCCATTCTACTACAAGGGAGAAGAGTTTTATAGCTGTACCAAGAAAGGCTATGTTTTGGATCGCAGTTGGTGTTCCTTGACAGGCGATTACGGCAAAAATAAAAAATGGAAGCAGTGTTCTCCTCTCAAGTAAGTGGATTGGGGAAGATAGGACAAGGTGGCGTTGTAGCTGATAAGGAGGGTGACTCTGGGGGCAGTGCCTGAGTAAGCCTGGGGCCCAGTTATGCGGCAACTACTTAACTGGCAAGCGTTTCCTGTGAAATGTGACCTGATGTTACATGGTTCCAGCTTAGCAAGACTTACAGTCCTTTCACGGATGGTCTACTCTGGCCTTGAGGCACAAAAGAAGCTACCAGTCATGCGCAAACATGTGTCCGTGGCTGTGCTTCAGTAGAATATCTTATGAATTTTGATATGTTCATCTTATATAACTTTTGGAATTGAGTTTATTGGTACTGTTTAGATATACGCAGTGATGACAGTCACCTTTGGAAGTTTGCCTCTGGATGCCATGAATCTTCCATCCTTTTCTCCCACGCTCCTCCCTCCCTTTGACCCCCATCTCCCTATTTACAGAGCTGCTTCCATTTTTCCTCTTGCTCTTCTGCATCTGTCACCTCTTTCCCCCTCCTTACTTGCCCTTTCCCTTTCATCGATGTCTTTCATTCACAAAATCTGTTCTGCCTTTTGTTCTTATTCACACTTTCAGTTCCTCACACCAGAGAGACGCTGTGATATTTACACGTGTGTATCTGATTTATTTCCCTTAAAAGTATGTTCTTAAGGTCTATCCATTTATCCATCAGTGTCTGAAGTTTATCCCTTACGGCTGAGTAGTACTCCATTGTGTAGGAACACACATCTTTGTCCCCGTTCATTAGTGGATGAGCATTTGAGTTGTTCCCAAGAGTTAGTGACTACAAGCTATAGCTTTTAGGCAGCAGGAAACTGGCAAACACAGGAGAGAAAGAATCCAAGAGGAAGCAAAGTAATACTGAAGTGTGCTTAGGCTGAGCGCAGCTGCCGGAGTCTGACCCCCAGCATGCCATGCCTGCCCTGCTGTCAGGGCTCCATGAGAGAGTGACTGAGACCGGGCGTGGTGGTGTGCACCTGTAATCTCAGCGCTTGGGAGGCTGAAAATAGGAGCATCGCTACGAGTCTGAGGTATGTCGTGAGACCCTATAAAGGCTCCACACCAGCAGTTCTCAAACGCTCTCAACCCCGGCAGAGGTCGAACGACCAAAACACAGGGGTCACCTAAAGCCATCGGAAAACACACATTTCTGATGGCTTTTTAAACCCATGCTGTGGCATGGTGAAACGTTGTTTATTGGAATTAGTAATAAATATTTCTCAACATATAATTAAATACTGTTTTTGTGATTAATCACTATGTTGAAATTATGTTTGGTTTGTAGCAATGAGAATACGTAATGCATATCAGGTATTTACATTCCGAATCCTAACTGTAGCACAATTACAGTTTTGTTTTGTTTTTTTTT
>PVJA010054374.1:0-11593 GCA_004027025.1 Myocastor coypus
AGAACCCAAAGTGAAAATTAGTCAGTATGGGGAATCAGTCTGTTTAGGAGTCAGGATGTAATCCCCTTGCACAAAGGAAGGAGGACAGAAACCCAGCAGAGATACTGACCAATCTGGTGGAAGTGTTTCCCACTGTGCTGACTCTGAGGAGAGTTTCAGTCCCACATGACTGCAGGTTGAGAAATGTTCCACTGGTAGCTCCTTCTCCCCTCCAGGTGTGAAAGTCCCTACCTCCCATGTCACCGGGGGATGGGCAGTGGCAAACAATGAGGAGCAATTGGACAGACTTGGGCCCCAAACAGGCAGCTCTTCTGCCGCAAGACACAAAAGCAACCAGCTTAGTGCTAATAGAGGTACATCTTCCGCAGGACATGTGGGTATGGCTTCCCTGAGAATTTGTATGTTCTGTTACTGGGCCGGGACCTACTTTCTATGAGGTTGTGTGTTCTAGAATACCACAAAGCATGTGGCCTCCTTTCTTATGGCAACGCTGCAGGCATTTGGAGACCATTTCTCTCTTACAAGTCCAAACTCCTCTGGGGAAATATTTGCTTTCCTCAGTCCTTGCTCAAACAAAACACTTTTTTTTCTTGGTGACCCTTCTGTGTCTCTCCACCCAGTTCACAGGCAGTTTCTTTCAAAATGTGCTACATAAATTCTTCATATAACCAGCAGAGGAGACACACACACACACACACACACACACACACACTGGGACACTACAGTTCCATTCACACATTCACAGGGCCATGTTGGTCTTTTAAAAATCCCTACTATTCCTAATGATCTCCATCATGTCCATACATAAACTCTTTTTAGGTCATATCCCCTTTATCCTCTAGAGAGGTATTTGAAACTAGAAAAATTCCACAATTAATTAAGAATAAAATCTTCATCAATTCTTTGGCCCTGTGTTTTAGGTTTTCAACTTCCATAATACCACACCTCTAAAAACTCTGAATCATCTGAAATTCAGTAAGTAACTATGAGTCCATTGATTTGAAGAGCATATCATACTATCGTACGGTAGTTACAGCGTCTGAGGTGCAGGGGTCAATGGCCATCTAAAGTGAAATCTTAATTATCCTGAAAGGGGATGATGCCTGGGGAACTTTTTCAGAGGCCAAAGCCTTCTTCCAGAGAAATAACTGAGATGCTCCTCCCGGTTGGTCCTCCACGTGGGTGGGGAGGAAGAGACCGGTCTGGTCTCATTTCTCATCAAGAAATGCATGATGGGAGAGTTGGCTGTGTATGCCCAATTGACAGACAAGGGTGGTCCACAGTTAAGAAAGACATGGAGGCAGACATTTTTCATGAGGCAGTGTGTTTGATGAAGTCTCAGCTTTGCCCAGCATTAAAGCCAAAGGCTAGAATTTCAGCATTGCTGTCTGGATCCAGGCTGCCTCCCTGCTGTGTCTCTTCCCAGAGTACTGAGGTGCTCCCTACAGTGTCCTCACTGGCCTGCAGAAGGGGCCACAAGGTCTGGGGCTGTCACAGGGCTGGCATTGCTCTCCCCACTCCCCTCTGGCAGTTGCTTCCCCAGGAAGCTCTCCTGAACGCCTCTCCAGGTCACACCTTCACAAGTCCCAGCCCCTTCGCTTTCCCTGCCCGCCAGCCCTAGAAGCCAAATCAATAGCTTAACATACGGCCAGTTACTGAGCGAATCAACCCAACCAGTCCTAATCACAAACCAAGATGAAATTGGCTGATATTTTCTCTTATTATTTTTTCTTTTGATGTATTTGGTATAGGGTCTCACTACACAGCTGGGACCCATAGTGATCCTACTGTCTCAGCCTGCCTAGAGCTGGGATTACAGGTGCACACCACCACTCTCAGTTTCAGTGGCCAGCAAGGCACCCCTTGGGTTCTGAGGTGGTACAGCCTGTGGTACCGGGAATCAATCCCAAGTCCCTGCATTTACTAGGCAGGCACTTAGATTGCTGAGCTATCCCCCCCCCCCAATAGCCCTGGTTGACATTAAAAAAAAAAAAACTCCAGAATTTTGATGACAGCTGTTTCTGGTGATAAAGTTAAACTGGTTTTTACTTCCTTCATTTCTGTGCAACTACATTTTGACCAGAAAGGCAGAACAAACAAGCTAGTATTACTGAGCTAGTGTATGGTGCTATGACTGACATTTGCTTGTGTCTTTTACATATTTTTAAAACTTTCTTCTAATTGGTGAATCAAATGGTCTCACCAGAAACTCAGAAAGAACAATACCCGAGCTCTAAACACACCCTGTCCTTGCAGACTTCTTTTTTTCACGCACAGCTCAATCCAGCTCTTGTCTGACTGTTTGGATTCTGCTAGAAAGAATAATCCTAAACTCTCCCAACACAGCCAGAGTGGAACTCCTGTTGGAAACTAGGACCAAATTCACGTGTGCTGAACTACAGTGATCTCATTCCAGCTCATAAGCCCTTCCTTTTCAGTTTGAACTTTTTACTTTTTTTTTTTTTTTTTTTTTTTAGAGCCGGGGATTGAACTCAGGTCCTTGTGTTTGCCAGGCAAGCGCTTATTCTACTAAGCTATCTCCCCAGCCCTCAGTTTGAACTTTCTGCAATAACATTCTGTTTAAAATTATCTTTGAGCTTTTCTACACCAAGTAGAAGAAGTCACAGGCCTAAGGTAAATTCCCACAATGCAAAACCCAAATCCAAACACCAGCACACACACGTGTTGCTAGCGCAATGACAGAGATGTCCATGACCCGGCCCTCTGAAGCAAAGTCACAGCATAAGTTTTTCAGACAGGCTCCGGTTTTGTCCTTCTGTAATGCTATACTTTGGCACCATTACAACATAATAATAGTTAACTATGCAAACACGGCTTACTAGACCTGTGGCTGTAATTTCTCTGGGACTTAACATTAGAGATATCAAACATACACCACCACCCCTACTTCTTCTAGAAAGGGCAGAGGGCTGGAGATCTGTGGAGGACGAACATTACTAAATAAGTAAGGAAGGGTCCAACAATAAGGTTTCATTAATCATCACCCAGGACCAAAGGACCACTCCTTGTTGATCTTTCTCTTTTTTTCCTGTTGATCTTTCTTGTTTTCTTTCCTTAAGCTGTAATCGGTAGGTAAAGATAAGGAAGAGAAGAGAGACGAATATTTGTGGTTCAGATTCTTTCGGCTGTCACTCTACAGTTGAAGCCCGGCAAAGCTCGGCTTTTCTACTGAGTCTCACCTTTTTCTAGCAACTTCCTGTTCTTCTGTTGCCTCGAACCCGTTCTCACTTAGAGCCCATGAAATTTCATAGGGAGTCAGTTCTATTGGTTCATAGAGTGTTTTTGCTCATTGGAATCTCAACCTATCCTCATTAAAACATAAAATATATATACACACATGTGTATATCTGTCCATGTGAGGGGGGGGTGCTGGGCGTAGAACCCAGAGTCCTGTTCCTGCCAGACAAGGGCTCTCTTGCTGAGTAACCTCCTGGCCAAGATAGACTAAAGCTGTCCTAATAATGATTTCTTCAGCTATGTCTAAAACATTGGAATATACAATTGTTACATATATATGTATACTTCAATCCTCTCATTTTTCTTTGGAAGATTTTCAATTTGGTCAAGTTTGCTTATTAGGGATTTTTTTTTTTTAAATGCCTTTAAACATTTGAAACATTCTTTTCATACAGTCTGGCTTTTTCTGTTTTAGTTTTTTTTTTTTTTTTTAAGAATTATTTACTTATTTATTTTTTCTTGTTTCAGAACTTTTGTTTGTTTATTTTTATGGCTGGCTCAGCCTGCCCTGAGGGCAGGGCTGGCACAGCATGTGGTGCCGGGGATCGAGCCCCGGTCCCTGCAGCCGCCTACACTTTCTTAAGCAGGCGCTTTAGACCACTGAGCCATCCTACCGGCCCCTCAGTTTTAGTTTTGAATGGTCCTTTCAGTTTACCTCAGGAGTTCTCTTTCCCCAGTGCTGGGGTCTGAAGGGGAGGGGGACTGGCGCATGCTCAGTTTCTGCTGTTATGAGCAACACCTTTCTGTCAGACTTGGGATTGTTAACTGTGGCTCCCACATGAGTCAGACTGTGGACCCTGAGGTGTGCCACTCTGACACCACAGAGACATAGGACAGACCGAGAGTAGACCTTGTGGACTTTAACCTGCACCATATTAGTTTCTTTTTATGTCCTTAAGGAATTTAGATTTAGAGAGAATTTACAAAAATGGTGCAGAAGGTTTCTGTATATCTTTGCAGCAGCCCCCCCCCTCCACACACATACTAAAGTCCAAATGACCCTGAAAAGAACACTTCTACAAATCTGTTAACTCAAGTACAGACTTTTTGGGCTCCCCTGAGGGTTTCCGCTAGTCTTTTTCTGGTGTCCTACTCATTGGTTCCACATTTCTTTTACTTGTGTCCCCTGTGATTGGACCTCCTTGTGCTCTTCTAACTTGCCTGGGCCTTCTCCTTTGTTCGGGTTTCATAAACAACTCCAGGTTTAGCCTATTACCTTTCAAGAGTGTACGGACTTCAGTCTGCTCATTTGTCTACATTATACAGTCCTAATCTTTTAATTCCAAAACGAGATTGCTCTCAGTGTGTGAACCGCTGAGTAGGAGCAGACCAGAGGGTGTAGCAGCCGTGATGTGAGGGAAGGCATTTCTTCTAATCCCACTCTGAATGGGATACTTTCAATTTAATTCCTCAGCAAACAAAAGTACTAAGTGTTCTCTCCTGGGACACAGCAAGAGAGAACTAAAAGGTCACCTGATCTAACTCTTCAAGTTTTACAAATGAGAAAGCTATCATGTTGCAAAGGAAATAAACAGAAAATATCACGTTGACACCATTTCGTAGCATTTATTGACATTTCCATTTAAAATGCTAAGAAAGCTGTAAAAATTGTAAACATGGAAACCAAACACTTGCATAAATTATTTCCAAAACTCTACAGCTCATTAGAAAACAGTGCAGCTAATTTGGAGGATAGAAACATAACCGACAAAGAGAAGGGCAGACTCAGTTACTAATCAAGTACCCATACTGAGATTTCAGTGCCCGTATGAGACCAGCAAACTATGATTGTCAAGTTCAGGTTGCAGGATGGATGCCGCAGGCGGCTCCAATGTGCTCTGCACAGTTTCGTACATTAATGGTCATCATCTAGAAAGAGGGCGCAGGAAGAATTGGAAGAACTTGACCTTGGGAAGGGTGGGAGATGAGTCAGCACCCCAGGCAGAGCAGCTCCTGAGAGCAACCCCTCCTGTGAATGCTCCCAGAGAGGCTTTGAGAGACGGCAAAGTCGAGAGTGTTTCCCTCTACCTTGAAATGAGTCCCTGGTGCTGAGAGCAACTGAGCTAGTGACCACATCTCAGCTCTTCTAGCACTTCACCTCTCTCTTCTCTCCCTGCACAGCAGGAGGAACAGAATGGGGTATGTAGCTTGACTGTGGCCCTAGGGACACAAATTATGAAGACTTGAAATCTGGTGGGCATGAGAAAAACTGCTCCAGGTAGTCCCAGAGGAAGGTTCTACATAATCAGTGACAGCAAGATTCAAATTGTTCCAATTTTCAGCTCAGTTTCTTCAACCTGTTCACTCTTTCTTTAAATGCTAAGTGGACCCAGAGCAAAACCTTGGGGAAAGAAGGCAAGCAAGGAGCCTGGGTCATTACCTACCCTGTGGGACAATGATTTGGACTAAAGTTTATCAGGCGAAGACATTCAGTGCTTCTCTTGCTTTCCCTGATGGGTTCCTAATTGCTTTGCATTTCCAAAGGCGTTTAATATTCCTTCCCTACTTCATCACTGCTGTGTGCTTGTAGAATACATTGATGAGTGTACTGCTATGCACAGAAGTATGGGATTAGCACTGTACCATGACCTTTCAGCTTTTACGTCTTTTGAATAGTAGACACAGGTGTCCTAGTTTAAATATCAACAATCAAAACCCCAAAATGTCAAAAGAAACCAGAAATGTGCTTACTTCTTGTTCACTGGGTAACAACAGTAAGCCTAAACATTTCCTAAGTGTCACGGCAGTGACCTACAGAGGCCCCTCTACTGTTACGAGAAGAATGTAGAATGTCGGATTCAACGTAGACGCACATGTCCATGGATTGTACCCAACATGTGTTTGTGCTCATGCAGTCCATCTGTGGGTTCAGAGGTGGCCTCTCCTGTGGTACTGCCTTGGCCAAATGTGGATGAGCAAGCTCTGGGGGTGAAGTTGGGAACCTTGCTCTGGAAGCAGAAATTCCCTGCTGAAAATCTCACTAGAGCTAAAGTTAATGTGAGACTTAAGACAGAGAGCTCCTGGCCCAGAGCCCAGACTCTCAACCAGCATTCCTTCCCCATATGGTGTACATTCCCATCTAAGAAGCCTACAGGAAATGCCTGACAAGATTCCCTCAATGATTAACTGGGGAAGCACAACCAAGCACATCTGCATTCAGGATAACTTGCTTCACGGAGTATGCGCGAGGGCATCAGACAAATGTGGTTAACACTGGCCTTGCTCGTGGGAAACAGGAGATTCACACAGCAGAGAAGGACTCATTTCAGCGCAAAGCCTTCCAAGCATGCCTTCACCTCCGGTTTCTGTTGTAGACCTCATAACCCTGAAAAATCCAGCTGTCAAAAAAACACTGCTTAAAAGCCACATGCCACCAAGACCAACACACATTCAGAAATAAAATTGGGAAGCAAACTTGTAGGCATCTGTGAAGAAGCCAAATGTATTTATTTATACCCTGGTATGCTCCACACCCATAGCAAGTCTTTGTACTCTCCTTGCCCACTCCATGGTGCTCTGCTGTGTAGACCTCTACCAGCCTGGTCATCCATTTGTTGTATCATGTAGCTGTTCCCCCCCACACACTACTTCCTCCTCCAAAGCGCCTTATGCTGTCACCACACAACAGCAGACCAGAATCAAATCCATTTTTCAATGGCAGCATATTCCAATCTCCACATCCCCACCCCTGCAGGCCCATTCTGGGCCCAGGTCAAACTATTTCACCACAGGCCAAGGCAGCTCCCTGTCTTCATTCAGGTGACTTCTGCAGTTCACTTCTTCCCAGAAGCCAGCATTTTCAGACACACAACTTCCACAGCTTCTTCTGAGTGCCTGATATACTTGTGTGCTTTAAATGAATCATATAGATATTTATTTATTTTTTTATTTTTTTGTCTTTTTGAGACAGGGTCTCACTATGTAGCTCAGGCTGGCCTTGAGCTCACTTTTGTAGCCCAGGCTGGTCTCGAACTCACACCGATCCTCCTGCCTCAGCCTCCCAAGTGCTGGGATTACAGGCGTGCGCCACCACGCCCAGCTCATATAGATATTTAAATTGTATTTGTTTGGTTGGTTTTGGATCAACATCTTTCACCTTTTATACCCATCTGTAATATCTGAGTTAAGAGTCTAAGATTTCAGAAGGTAGGGTTCATATTTACTGACCTGTTTTGTGCCAGTATAGAAGAAAATCAGGAGCAGAAAGATAATTAAGATTTTTTTTGAAACTCATGGGAAGAAGAGAAGAGTTTAAAACAAAACAGGAATGAAGATGAGTCACACCAGGCTTTCTGTTTTGCTCTGGTTGCCTATGTGTGAACCCATTCAATGGTAGGTCACAGCATATCACACAGGCCATGCCAGGGCATTAACACAGAAAACACGCTGAATTTTCACAGTGCTTTATGCTCCCCTTTCCAGGGATCACACTTGGTTCTCCCAACCAATAATCCCAGGAGACAGGCAGGGGAGGTCTGTTCTTGAGGAAGAATGAGGTTCAGAGAAAGAACTTGACACAGTGAATTAGTGACAAAGTAGACTGCAAAGAATCTCTCCTCCAGAAAATTCTTCTCACACACACTGATTCAGATTTAAAGTTTGTTTAAATACTAAGACTTTTAGAACAAGAAAAAAGAATAGACCTAAAATCTAACTTTTGTAGAGCATTTCAATCAGTGGAACTCCAAAGCTGCAAATCATCAACAGAAGAACCTTTATTTTAAGCAAAACACACTAAATGTGCAGAGCCCCACAGAGTATGGTGCATCCTCTACTGCCAGCTCATACTGATTCTGGCAACTGGTCAACCTGCTTAGGCAGTGTCTTGGGGAAACAAATGAAAACCAAGGGTGCTTTTTTTGTTTGTTTTTTTACAACCAACAGAGTGCTGGTGATCCCATAGCGGCCTGCTCACACTGCTCCACTCACCAGCAACAGTTTGTGTTTGTTACATGTCATCTTTGGTCTTGATATTGGTTTAAAGGTATATTCATTTTAAGAATAAAAATACAGGTAGCATCCATCCTTTTATGGTAGTTGGAAAGGCATCACACAAAGGAGGTAACCACTTCTAGGACACTGCGTGCAAAACACTTACAACACAGAGCAGAACCAGGAGAGAAAGGGCCGTTTATTCCATCTGCTGTCACATGATTTGAATTCATTGTAAGGGATCCATCATAAAACTCTGTTTGAGTATGTGAAAGTCATCCCCTTCAGGAAATCTGATCTAAGTGACAAAGAGACAGGAACCTCCACTTTGAGAACAGGAAAGTACTAAACTGAGAATAAGAGGCCAGAAATCAAGCCTCAAGGAGGACCTTTTCTCCCCCACACATTGGAGCCTGACGGGAGCTTCTGGCTACACTTCGACTTCTGAGAATGGACTCTGCCTGGTCCTGAGATTCTGTGTCAGTATTGCAGGCCTAACCAGCATGATCCCAGAATCAACAACTATACTCTGGAAACCTGTTCTAGCTGTATCCAGGTTCTTAAAACTTACTGCACGTATCCAGATTCTGATTAGGTAGAATCCAGAATTGACCTCTTTCCCTGTCATCTAATCAAAAATATTAGTTCATCTGTTAAAAAAAGGTCCCTAAGCAGGAATCTCTGCTGTATGCATGTATATCCTTTGAGTTTCACTTAAGCATCAGAAGGAAGAACCACAGTCTTTCTGACTATAGCATGGGAAGGAGGGAAATGCTGACCTTAGAGGATATATTTTTTGGTGAAATGACTCACCTCTCCCTGGCCCAAAGCGCACAACTCAGTTTTAATAGTCACTCTACAAAGTAATAACACAATTAAATCAGGATAAAGGGGCAACTCTCCTTTCCCTCAAAAATCCTTTTTTACACTTCTTGATCTGTGCCACAGGCTGAACTGGACTCAGTCCCAATTCCAGGTCTTGCACACAGAGAACTCAATCACTATGACGGATCGGTAACAACGGGATGGTCCTAGGACTTGTCAGGAACGATGTCTGCTTACCTAAGATTTCTCCTTGATGCAGGAGCAAATCATCAGCAAAGTGCAAAGATCTAAGAGCGAGGACCCCTGAGCACCTCATTCTGCGGGACTGCCCTTAATCACATGTGCAGGGGTGGGACCCACCTGGAGTTGCAAGTGCCCAATTAAGAAACAGCAAATACAATAAAGAATGTAAATCTAAACACTGATATGCATTTTGATTAACCAAATAAATAGCTCCCCCATCGCCCCCAAATTTGGGAGTTGTTTTTTTTTTCTTTTCTTCTAGATCAAAATGAAACCTCCAACATGTTCTTCCATGGTAAAAGCCAATGTTGCATTTCAGACAGAAAGGTGAAGAAAGGGTTCTTGGAGCTTTAGCACCAGAAAAGGAGGAAGAATGTGGCGATGGCTTCATCTGGAGTCATGAGGCTCTACAATCTATCATTTGGTTTCTCACTAGTAGCTTTCTTTAAAGTCTCTCAACAGTCTTAGTGTTGTTGTTGTTAACATGACTATTAAAATGAGTTCCTATGGAGGAAAACAGGGAAATCAAACTGCTAATGAAATGTCTTCAAAACTCTCTCAGAGAACAAAGCAGCAGGTGCATCATACACATCGGTCTGAATCCCACAGAGAAGCCTGGTTTCTTTCTCCCCTACATCATCTACACATTTCAATCTCTTGCCTTTTAAAAGGAGACTAACTTATTAATTGTGTTAGCTTAGGTTTGTGTTTCCTTTTTGTGAAACACTGCTGGCTTTTGGCCAAAAATACACACATTTCCACTGAACCCAGGCAGTCACCAAATGGCCAACCTAGGAAAACTATTGTATGGGTTATGGCAACATCCAACATTGCGACTTGTTCCCTTAGGAAGGCAGCGTGCCCCGGAAATGCTGGTCCTCTTACAAACATCCGCTCAGTTGATTTCCTCTTGGTCTTGCTTCCACGGGAAGCGGATACTGGCAAACCTGCGAGGCGGGGCCAATCAGCTGTGGAAATTCTGCACGGCATTCTGTTTCTGGGAGAGCCGAAGCAGCTCCTCTCGGATCGCTTTGATGAGGGAAGCTGAGGAATGTCCCGGCTGGAGGTCTTCCGTGGAGCTGGTGGGGTAGCCCAACCCAGGACCCTGCAACCCCCGGTGGGTCAGGTTCCCAGGAGGAGCTGAGGGCTCCCTGCCAGAAGTCCTTGGCACCTGAAACAGCGGTGAAGAAGAATACTCTTGATGTCCGAGTATGTGGGGCTGAAAAACATGGCAAACGTTACTGCACTTCCCATGTGAGGACCAGAAGGAAGGTCAAGTTCAAACCAGCACCTCCCCACTTCCTCTACCCACCCCCACCAGGCCCCTGTGCCACTGGGTAGAGAGTAAGCAGGTACAGACAGGAGTGAGCATGGGGCTCCTGGAGCATGAGGAGAACAGTAGCGAGCCTGGGAAACCTGGGAGGAAGGAGCAGAAGCACCCAGAGAGGTCAGAGGTCAGGGAGACCAGCAGGTGCTAGCAGAAGGCCCATCTAGAGCCTGTTCCTTGGACCCTACACACAGGCGAGAGAATCACCTTGCATCTTCCCTATCTGCTATGGTCTGTGTATATGTGTGTGTGTGTGTGTGTGTGTGTCTGTCTGTCTGTCTACTACATGCTTTCTAGACCCTTCTCTCTAACAAGCCATCTGCACTACCATAGACAATAATTCTCTGACATTTCTAGATGAAATCTGCTACAAGTTTGATACAAATGTTACCCTTTGTTTTCCATATTTTTTCCAGTGAGGGTGGGGAATCTGTGCACAACGTCAGTGTGTGTTTGATGAGCTAAATCGGTGTATGAAAGAACAAATAACACCAATAGTAAGGGAAGAAAAGATGGCTTTTAAAGCCCTGGATTATTTATTTCTGCATTTCAGTTTTCCACATTCCAGTAAAGAAACACTTCAAGAGGGCCGGCCAAATAGCTCAGTGGATTAAAGTGCCTACAAGCAGGTGCAGGGGCTGGAGTTTCGATCCCATCTGGGCCTGCCATGCCAGCCCCACCCCTGGGGTATGCTGAGAGGCAACTGAGACTGGGTGTGGTGGCATGTGCCTGTAACCCCAGCTCTTGGGAGGCTGTAAACAGGCAGGGTCACTGCAAGCCCAATCTAGCACCCTGAACACCCTGTAGACCCTTCCCTAAAATTAAAAAAAAAGAAAGAAAGAAAGAAAGAAAAAGCTTCAAGGTGAATGTTATTTGATAGAAAAAAACCTAAGATACTTCATAAAACTAAGCTGGGTATAACAGAAGCAGAAAAAGAAGTGTCAACACACCTCAGGCAATTATTTATATTTATTTATTTATTTATTTATTTATTTATTTATTTATTTA
>PVJA010054375.1:0-11597 GCA_004027025.1 Myocastor coypus
CCCGCCACCTCTTCCTCACCTTTGCCTGCCCCGCCTCCCTCCTGGTGCAGGGAGGGGAGCTCCGAGCCAAAGGACTAGATTTTCCTTTCTAGGCCGATTCCCGCTCTGCAGGCAGCAAGCCCTTTCAAGCATTTTCTCCTATTATCATAAACGCAGGAACTTGCATTAGGGTGAATGAGTAGAAACTCCTGTCTTTGTCAGAGCCTTGGCAGAGCGCCAGGCATAGAATGACCTAAAACACTCAGAATTAAATGGAGCTGGAGAGGGGGTGGAGATCCCCTGGCGGATGAGAAACAGGAAGGGGGTGGGGTGGCCTTTGGCCTCTAATTATAATAATAGAGATTCGCAGTGTGCCCAGGACGGGTGCTAAGCCCTTTGCACAGCTGCTTATTAAATCCTCACAAAGGGGCTGGGGAGATAGCTGCATGGCACAAGTGCCTGCCTGGCAAGTGCAAAGTCAGAGTTCGAACCCCGGTCCTGCCAAAAAAAATAAAAATAAATAAATAAATAAATAAATAAATCCTCACAAAACTCCTAGCCTATTTATTCCCCTCCCTTCTTTCAACAGATGATAAAACAGAGGATCAGAGACGTCAAGGAACAGGCCCAAGATCACCCAGCAGATGAGAGATGTAGTAAAAATGGAATCTTCCAGACTCTGGATGTCAACTACAACTTCAAGGTAGCTTCCTAAGGGCTGGTTCACAGCTCCACAGCTGATTCCCTACCACCGGGACCCCCAGGTCCCTCTCCTCCAGCCCCAAAGAGGATAAAGATGAGAGAGCCCCAGGGAGAAGAAGAGCCTGGACCCCCAGCCTAAAGGGCAGGGCCTTGCTTTATAAAGCTGCAGGGCCGTGTCTGTCCAAAGCCTGCACACTCAGGCCCAGGGCCAGAGCTCACCAGTGTCTACCAGGCGCTGAGTTGAAGCAGCACAGTCCAGGTCATAGCCACCCCCAGAGGTGTCTTGGTCCTTGGCTCCCAGTGGAATCCAGCCAGAGAGGCAAGGCAGAAGCATTCTGGGGGCACAGGAGGTGGGCAAGTTCTGGCCCCGATTCCAGGCTCGCCTCTCGGCAGAGCCAGGGATGGGCAGTGGCTGCTTCCTTCTTCCTCTGCCCAGCTGGGTGTTGCAGCCCCAGCCTCACCAGCCTCTCAGGCTCTCTGCCTCCCTGTGGTTCTCCATTCCTGTTGGTTCTCCTTACCTTGTCTTCAGCTTTAGAAACGGCACTTTCACCAAAGTCCCTTTGATCACCATGTTAGAGTGTGCAGTCTTGGTTTCCCTCTAGGATGCAGACAGACACAAGCTCCTATTGTCTTTCCTTTTTTTTTTTTTTTTTTGTAGGTGGCAGAGAGACAGCAATGAACAAAATAAGCCAAATCTCTTGCCTTCTGGGAGCTGGAGTAGAGTAAGGCAGACAGTAAACAAACAAAAAATATACTATGTCAGGAAGTGATAAGTGCTTTTACATGAATGAACCAGAAGAACAAATCAATGAATGCAATCATTTGGAGGTCATGATTAGACTTTAGTGATCAGAACCCCTCACTACAAAGAAAGGTGAGGAGGCCCGGCGAGGATGCTGTAAGGTCACATGGTGAATTATTGGTAAACACTGGGCTGGATTCCAGTTCTTCATTGTGCCGCAGCCACGGCCAAAGGGATGAGCTTGCAGCTCAGCCTGTGGAAGTCAGGGAGAGTAGGGCACACACAAGCCTTTGAGGTCCTTTGTGTTCTCATCTGCTTTGAGTTCAGGCTTCAGGAGCTACAGCAAGAACAGCAACCAGGTTTACCAGAAGGCTGGGGCAGCTGGGTGAAAGCAAGGAGCCGCCACCCAATGGGAGCTTCTATTTGTGAGGCACCTTGGCTGTTCACTGGCACACAGAGCCCCAGGGCAGCCTGGGAGACCTGACGAGGACATGGATGGCTCCAGGGCCCTGGAGCTGTAGAGGGTGGGAGTGGGGGAAGGGGGCTGGCACTGCTTCCCTGGGCTTAGGAAGGGTATTGTTCTTTGGTTGCTGACGAAGCTTCAGCCCATGTGCAAGGCTTGGCTTGGCAGGGAACCTGAAACTGCCCTGAGAGACCAGGTCATGGGTTTCCCAAGCCCCATCGTCTTTCCACCCTTCCCAGCTCTCCATTTCTGCATGCCCTGCCCCCTGCATGCCCTATCAGGTGGAAAGAAACTGCAAAATCACGTACAGCCTGCAATACACCAAGCACCGTGCCTGCCTTATCACAAAGCAAGAAAATCTTTGTAAGTGAGCATGAGACGAACCACTCACCTGCTGCACAGACACACAAACTCCTACAAGCTGTGTGGCTCACCCAGAAACCAGAAGAGGAAGTGGCCGGGGGATGATTCAAACCTATACTTGGCTAACGGGAAAGCCTAGTTCTTTCCTTACATTGCCTGAGGACTCCTGCCAGGGGGCTTCCTGGAAACTGTGAGACCACCCTCTTGATTGATTGGCCCAGACTGTGAGCCACACCCAACCCTTTTCCCTTCCTGCGGCTCCTCCTGTTGACTGCTTAGTGACTCATGCTGCCTTGTGGCCCTCAGAGACTCACGCTGTGCCCAGTGGCTCAGCCATGTGGCTCTGTACCAGGCTCCTGGCCCAGTTGCCGCAGGGAGGTTGCCATGGCAATGCCCTACCCTTGGACTACCTCATGGGCCCCACAAGCCACCGGAATGTCTCAGAAATACCACTCTGCAGGCCAGCATCCAAACCACTTCTCCCAGACGGCCACTCATTGCAAGCAATAGGAAAACCCTTTCAGATCCTGTCCTGATTTTCAGTTTGAAAAACAGATGGCCACCACTGCAAAGCTCATCGTGTGCCCTCTCATTTCCTTTTCCTCTCTCTTTCTCCCTCTCTATCCAATATCATGCTGTGTTTACAAAGCACAGACAACTTGAGCTCAAATTTCACTTCTTTCCAGCCCTATGAACTCAGGTCCCAGCTTCCTCATCCTTACGGACGATGACAATAATCTTACCCCGATTCTTGGCCTCTTGTGCTGATGAATGATTATTCTTTTCTTGGTACCAGGAATTGAACAGAGGACCTTGTGCTTGCCAGGCAGGTGCTGTGCCTCTGTGCTACATCCCAGGCCCCATGAATGATGCTTAATGAATCAAAGCCACTCCCAGCCTTTCTACTTACGCTGAGGAGGCATACCTGCTCCAGGACCCTCACACTCCTTCCTGTCCTTATTTTTCTCTATAGCATCTATCAACAGCTGACATACCAAGTATTTTGCTTATTTTTAAGAAGCTTTTATTTTGGTCTTTTTTTTTTTTTTTTTTTTTTTTGTATCAGAAATTGAACTCAGGGTTCAAGACC
Source organism: Myocastor coypus (assembly GCA_004027025.1). NCBI lineage: Eukaryota > Metazoa > Chordata > Mammalia > Rodentia > Myocastoridae > Myocastor > Myocastor coypus. The sequence goes on from PVJA010054375.1 coordinate 3,340, forward strand.
AGCCTGGGCTACAAAAAAGAGCTCAAGGCCAGCCTGAACTGCATACCAAGACCCTGTCTCAAAAAGACCAAGGGCCTGGGGAGATAGCTTTGTGACATAAGTGCCTGCCTGCAAGTCCAAGGTCATGAGTTTGAACCCCGATCCCTCAAAAAAAAAAAAGAACTCAGGGCCTCCTGCTTGCTAGGCAGGCACTGGCTGCTGAGCTACACTCCCAACTAACTGCTTGCTTACAGACTACCTTCCCCACACTAGACTGTAAACTCCACTGACAGGGGGATCTGTTTCCAAGGCCGTGTTCCCAGTGTCTGCAGCAAGACTGGCTGCAGCCACGTGCTCAGAAAATATTTGTTGGCTGAAAGTGAGTGGGGCCAGCTGAGTTCACATCTTACGGGGTAGATTCAGCCTCGGTAGGGCCTGGCTGATGCTGTCATTTTGTTCCTTTTGCTTTCCTCTGCCACATTCACCCTAGGGCCCTCTCACTGACACCACTGGGAAGTTCTGCAGGATCCAGAAAGGGACAGGTGGCATCTTCACCCTGAGTAGCTACTCCAGCTTCTGACCCATCCCACAGGGGACTATCTGGCTGCCGGGCACTCCTTCCCTGGTTCTCACCCACACAGGGAGGTTGAATCAGGACAGAAGTCTGGGAACAGTGGCCTCAGGGCACCCTTTCACTGCCCAGTCAGCCTGTTCCACTAGAGCTGCGGCAGGAAGACGCACCAGATACAGGGCAGGCTGTGGCCCGGCTGTGCTGCTCACAGCTGTGATCGCAGTTGAGGAGCCTGTTTTCTCCACTGGAATAAAACCACTCAGGCCAGGGGCTGCAACCTCAACTCAAAGTCATTAGATGAGGCAGTAGGGGGCCTCCCAGGTGTGGAGAAGAGGGTGTCACAGCCTGCATGCCCATCTCCCTGTCCACCGGAATAAACTTCAGTTAAGATGCCAATGAAGATAACCCTTGTATTCCTCTAGCCAAGGACATTCCATAGCACCCTCACGATTATTATCTTACCTACCTGGTGGGAGAGAGAGAGGAGTGCTGGAAGTAAGAAACAAAAGCAAAACAACAACAAAAAATCCAGGCTCTGAGTCCAACAAAGCCAGAAAACTGACACAAATACTTTGTAGCTTTGCCAGATTCCTTGTGTTCCCAGAGATCAACCTTGGAGCAGCAGAGCCCAAGGAAGAGAACGAGGCACACTTGACACCTGGTGGGACCCAGCACAGAACCAGAGTGGGCATCTCCATCTTTTTTTTTTTTTTTTTTTTTTTTGGCACCTCCATCTTGGCACCCACAGTGGCCCAAGATGCCAGCTGTCAAGGAAAGCAGTCCTCTCCTCCTGGACTGCCCAGCAGGGCCAAGTGTGTCCTAGGAATAGGCCTGGGGAGTAAATGGCGTCTGAGAGCAGTTCTGGCCATCCTGCCTCCAGAGAGCAAATAACTTGCTGTGTGTGAGGGTCAGCCAGATCCACTTTCAGCAGCAGCCCCGGGTCTGCACATCTGCACACAAACATCCACACCACACACAGCCCCAGCCCCCTCCTGACACGTGTGTCCCCGGGGCTGCGTTCTCTTACAGGCTGTCCCCATCCGTGCTCATGTATTTAATGTGGCTTGGCACCCATTGCGTTCCAGATGCAGTTCTAGGCTCTGGCTATACTGCAGGGCCAAACAAAACAACAAAAGCTTTGCAGTCAAGAGCTTTTATTGAAGGAAAATAAAGACAAGAAAGAAGCAAACAAAATAAAAATTCAGAGTGGGTCACCACTGTGAAGTAAACAGAACAATGGCCTGGAGGTGGCATTTTCTGAGGGAGATGGGCTAGAGGTCTCTTCCAAAGGTAACTTCAAAGCTAGGGCTTAGGGCTGGGGAAAATAAGCGTGTAAGGGCCTGAGTTCAACACCCAGTACCATAAAAAAAAAAAAAAAAAGCTAAGGCTTAGCCAGCCATGTATACGTGGTGGACACTGGCCTGGTGACAGTTTAAGTGCTTTGGTGGGAATAATCTAGAGGCAGGATTTGGTGCTGGGACAGTCCCTGATTGCAAATGCTGTCCCAGTGTCACTGTCAAAGTCTTTTCTAGGTCAGTAATAGCCAACAATAAGTTACCGCTTTGAGGGGCTGAATCTGCCCTACCGGCAACTCAATGCCATAGGAGGAAATGACCTGACTGCGACTGATGCCTTGTGAAGATCTGCTTGGGGCTCCATGAAGAATAAACTGGTGGGGAGGAGGGAGATGGACGTGCAGGCCAGACACACTTGGACGTGCCCTCCCACCAATCAGTCGCCAGGGTGGCAGCTTTCAGCAAGGGCAGCCCCCACCCAGACTCAGTTCCCGCGAGGAGTAAGCAGGCTTTCTGCCCAGGCCAGCCTCCTAGGTCGCTCACCTCCCCCACTTGCCCAGGCCCCTCCCAGGCTAGCCCGGGGCCGTCCAGACCCACCCCGCCCCGCCCCACCGGGAAGCCGCGGGCGGTGCCTGCCGCGTGACCTTGGGCTGCAAAGTCCGGCGTTTGCAAAGTCAAAGCCAGTCACTTCCTCCTGCGGGCCTCCCCGAGGCGGGGGAGGGGGAGCCGCTAGCCCGTACTGGCGCGGTCGCGCACGCGCTCCGCATGCAAAGGCCTCGCGCCGGGCCCGGCGCCGCCCAAGGCTCATTTGTCACCCGCTGCTGACTCAGCACTTCTGGGGAAGGCTTTTCCCTCTGCTTTAGAGGCGGAGGCCCGGAAATGAGGCAGCCGCTCTTCCTTCCCTTCCCTCCAAGGGGTGTGTGTGTGTGTGTATGTGTGTGTGTGTGCGCGCGTGTCTTTGGGGGTGCTTGTATGTGTGATACGTGTCAATCACAGGTGAGTGCTTTCCTTTCTGTGCGTCTCTTCCTCGATAGCTGAGGCTCTATGTCTTTCACTGCGTTCATGTATGTACCTGTCCCTTGGGTCTTTTATGTGTCTGTTGGTGCCCGTCCGTCTGACACAAGTGTGGTCTATGTGCGGCGCCCTATGCTTATGCTCCTCTCCTACACGCCAGGCCCCTCCTCTCGCTCACTCCCAGCATCCTCTACACTGTGACTCCCAAGTGACCCGAGATTCCCCGAGGCCACTAGGTACTGCCTCCCCGGCCCGGCTGCCACGCCCCCTCTGCACTCAGACCTCTAAACTCTTGCAGGACTAACAGCACGGATTCTAGGGGCTGCCAGACCTCCACTTCAGGCCCAGCTCTGTACTTGCTGACAGTGCCCGTGTGTCAGACGCGTACCTTTCCTGAGCTTCACTTTTCTGTCTTAGAGAAGAGGTGATCGCGTCTCTAGAAGAGGCTGTCCTGATGAGTCTGGTCTGCCACAGCCTGCCTGGAACTTCTCAGAGCGCTGGCCCAGCGCCAGGCCCACAGCCAGGCCCCGTGGAACCCAGAGCCTGAGCGATCTGGACGCCTCGACTGCCGGCCCGCAGTTGGTGGGAAATGGTGGCCTGGACTGGGAGCTGGGCAGAGCCCTTTGCATGTCGGAGCGGTGACCTGACTTAATGCTGCATTAGGCAGCCAGTGAATTGAGGAAGTCTCAGGCGGGAGCTGGGGATTAGCCCTCTCTGCCCCAGGCCAGTGCTGCCTGGACCCTCAGCGCCATCTAGGCCCAAGGGAGCAGTACAGCCCATCCCCCTGCCATCCACCTCCAGCTCCTGCTGAGTTCCCTGTCACTTCTCAGCCTTTTGGCTAAGATCAAGTGTAATATCAGTGCTATGAGAGCCGGCCAAATAGCTCAGGGGATTAAAGCACTTGCAAGCAGGGGCCAAGGGTTCAATCCCTGGCTTCACCCACCCCACCCCTGACCCACTGAAATAGCAATTGAGACTGGGTATAGTTGGCTCTCTTGGGAGGCTGCAAACAGGTGGATCACTATGAGTTCCATCTAGTAGTAAGACCCTGAACACCCTGTAGACTCTGCTCTAAAATACAAAATAACAGCCGGGCGTGGTGGCTCACGCCTGTAATCCCAGCACTCGGGAGGCTGAGGCAGGAGGATCGGTGCGAGTTCGAGACCAGCCTGGGCTACAGAAGTGAGCTCAAGGCCAGCCTCAACTGCATAGCGAGACCCTGTCTCAAAAAGACCAAAAAAATAATAATAATAATAATAGTAATAATAATATGATACATTTTATGCCGGGCATGGTGGCGCATGCCTGTAATCCCAGCACTTGGGAGGCTGAGGCAGGAGGATCAGTGCGAGTTTGAGACCAGCCTGGGCTACAAAAGTGAGCTCAAGGCCATCCTGAACTACATAGCAAGACCCTGTCTCAAAAAAAAAAAAGAAAAAGAAAAAAAAGAAAGTTATTCAGGGCAGAATAAATATATTCAAAAAATAATAAATACCAGTGCTGTGTGCCTAGAGAATATTCACATCCATTGGTTGGTTCTTCTCCTTGGATTGTCCTCCTACCCAGTACTGGGGCCTGGACCCAGTGCCTTTACATGAAACCATATCCCCAGGCCTTTTTATTGTTTAATATGAGATAGGGTCTTGCTGTGATCCTCCTGCCTCAGCCTCCAGGGTGGTTGGCTCTTTTTAACAGCCCTGTGAAGGAGATTCTTAGCACCTCTATTTGCACCTTGGGATACTGAGGCTCTAGTGGTTACATCCCAAGTTCAGAAGGGCTGCCAGCATGGCAGGGGGAACCCTGGCGTTGCAGCCCTCAGTCAGAGGCATGTCTGCACCACTCACCCCTTCTTGGGCACACCTCAACCTGAGGCATGCTGGCTAGTAGCACACGTGACTGCAACAAGTTCTTCCCTGAACCAGGCAGGCCTGCTCCCTGGTACAGGTAGCTTCAGAAGGGTCAGCAAGTCCAACACAGGGTCTGCTGTGTGGATTCTCACTCTCATCCTCTTACTGTTATGTAGGAGGGAAAAAAATCAGCTTGAGTTAAGGACACAGCTTTCCCTTGCTGGCAGGGAGACCTGAGGCTCCGGTCCCCCACTTCTGAGTTGCTATCTGAGCTTAGTAGCTGCTTACAGCTGGGTACCACTCTCACTGGGTCACTGATGGGGACTCTTAGAACCCATGAGGGTACAAAACCAGGGGTTCAGCGAGTGGGAGCATGGTGGTTTGAAGTATGGAAGACCCCAGTTCATGCCTCTGCTGCTAGGAGCTCTGTGGCTTTGGGCAAGTCACTAATACTCTCTGAGCCTGGGTCACCGCATCTGTAAAATGAGGGTGGCTGTGCCGGAGTTCCTTCCAGCTCACATACTGTCCCTGATGCCACTAGGCCTAGACCGTGGCCAGCCGTGGTCTGTGCCCTCACCTGCTCCCATAGACCTAGACCCCAGGGCTGACTTCCTACTAGCACTCCATCCCCCACCCAGCTCTACCTGGGCAAATGGGCAGTCAGAGGTGCACATGAGCAGAAGTAGCCAGCATCAGGAGTCCTGGTCCTTAGAGATGGGATCTAGAAGGATCCCAAAGTAGAAAGTAGCACCAAAGAGCTTCTTCATTCCTGCTTCTGTCCCTTCCTGTTCCCAGGAATCCCACCAGACAAGACATTGGTTCCTTTGCACAGTGCTGGCGTAGCCTCACAGGTGAGGCCTGGGGTCACTTCCTACTTCTAGGAGGCCTGTGATTGATGGAGAGAAATTGATGTGGCACCACTGGCTGACTCACTGGGTTGTCCCAGCATGGCTGGGGCTGCTGTAGGGAAGACATGCTCATTTCTGTCCAGGATCAGTTGGGACAGTGGTGGGCAGCTACAGCCTGTCCATACATGGGACTAAGGAGCCAGCCATTGAGTGCACACCTGCATGCACAGCTGGCTGGATCCCTGGACCACCCTCCTCCTTCTGCTGCCTACAAGGTCCCTTGGTCATGCTGAGACTAAAGTTGGCCGTGAGGACAAGTGACCCTTTGCTCACCTGTAGACCGCCTGAGCAGCTCTCCTTGAAAGAAGAGCGACTGTCTCCATTTTGACTGAGCCTGATGCTATTCCCTCGTATTAAAATGCACAGAGCTGGCTAGGACTTCTCATTATCCTCTCAATTGGCCTTAAGCAGTATGTATGGGTCTAGCCAAGGTGCTGGTGATAATTTTTGAAGATGGCGTGTATGTTTCCCTGATAGCAGGATGAAGAGCCAATGCTCCATGGTGTCATCTGGGATCCAACCTCAAGATAGAGGCTATGACTTCCTGGGGCTTGAAATATTATATATCAGAACTGAAGCACCAGACCCCTAAAATATTAGATACTGGGGCTGGGGAGATAGCTCCGAGGCACAAGTGCCTGCTGGGCAAGTGCAAGGTCGTGAGTTCGAACCCTGGTCCCACCAAAAAAAATAAATAAATAAAACATAAAAATAGGGGCCCGGTGGGATGGCTCAGTGGTCTAAAGCGCCTGCTTGGGAAAGCTTGGGCAGCTTCAGGGACTGCGGTTCAATTCCCGGCACCACATGCTGTGCCAGCCCTGCCCGCGGGGCAGGCTGAGCCAGCCATAAAAATGAGTAAATAAACAAACAAAGGTTCTGAAACAAGAAAAATAAATAAATAAATAAATAAATAAATAAAAATAAAAATAAAATATTAGATACTATCTCAATAACATAATGCAAATTACTTCCTTTACATATCTCTGAATATGGCAGAGGTAAGTACAGGCCTCCTACCTAGCCCAGCTCAGTGCTCACCTTCTTTCCACAATTCCCTTTCTTTTTTTTTTGTGGGACCAGGGTTGGAACTCACGACCTTGCACTTGCCCAGCAGGCACTTGTGCCTCAGAGCTATCTCCCCAGCCCCCACAATTCCCTTTCACAAGCCACGCCCCCTTCTCCAATGAATAAAACCTGGGTGCAGCTGTGGGTTGCACTAGGAGTGGTAGATTGGAATTAACTTGGTGGAATTTCAATAACGTAGTTTTAGGATTGTAAGTTTAGACTTCTTTTTTTTTTAAAGAATTTTTTTATTTTTTATTTATTTATTTTTTCTTGTTTCAGAACCTTTGTTTGTTTATTCACTCATTTTTTTTTTTATGGCCGGCTCAGCCCGCCCCAAGGCCAGGGCTGGCGCAGCATGTGGGGCCGGGGATCGAACTGTGGTCCCTGAAGCCACCCAAGCTTTCCCAAGCAGGGGCTTTAGATCACTGAGCCATCCCGCCGGGCCCAAGTTTAGACTTCTTTTGTTTTTTTTTTCTTTTTGAGACAGGGTCTCGTTATGCAGTTCAGGCTGGCCTTGAGCTCACTTTGGTAGCCCAAGCTGGTCTCGAACTCACACTGATCCTCCTGCTTCAGCCTCCTGAGTGCTGGGATTACAGGCTTGCACCACCACGCCTGGCTCCATGGTGTCATCTGGGATCCAACCTCAAGATAGAGGCTATGACTTCCTTAGGCTGAGACGAGAACCAGGAAGGGACCCCAACATTCACCCACTCTAGGCCACCTACCACTGGGCTTCTAACATTGGATTCCATTTACTCTTTTTTTTTTTTTTTAAATTTTATTTATATATTTTTTTTCTTGTTTCAGAACCTTTATTTGTTTATTCACTCATTTTTATGGCCAGCTCAGCCCGCCCCGAGGCCAGGGCTGGCGCAGCATGTGGGGCCGGGGATCGAACTGTGGTCCCTGAAGCCACCCAAGCTTTCCCAAGCAGGCGCTTTAGACCACCGAGCCATCCCACTGGGCCCCTCCACTTACTCTTTATTGTTTGGGTTTGGCTTTGCCCTTTTGGGATTGGAACCAGGGCCTTGTTTGTCAGGCAGGTGTTCTACGTCCGAGCTGCACCCCTTGCTACTGTCAGATTGTTTAAGTTTCTTGAATGTCCTTCTTGCAGCCCAGCACCCCAAACATCCATGAGATATGCTTGGTTTGAGCACAGTGGCTTCTCAGAGCTGTCACCTAAGTTTAGCCTGCCAGAAACAATTTCCAGAAGCTCCCTGGAGGTCCTAAAGGGCCCCAGAGAAACAAATGAAATCTACTGGGAGCTAGTGACGTGGCTTGACGCAGGTGGCAACTCTGAGGACATAGCTTTGATGTGGGGTGTACCAGTGAGGAGAGCACAGAGGAGGGGCCCACCAGGAATACTGTGGCCCCAAGATCAAGCTGTGTGCAGTCAGTGTCCCCGAGCAGCATTTTATCCAACTGTGGGTTAAGACCCATGAGTGGGTCATAAAAGCAACCTGGGGGGAGGGGAAGGATGGGGGGGAAAGGGAGGTTAGGGAGGGTTTAGGGAGATAGCTCCGTGGCACAAGTGCCTGCCTGGCAAGTGCAAGGTTGTGAGTTTGAACCCCAGTCCCAC
>PVJA010054376.1:0-11573 GCA_004027025.1 Myocastor coypus
ATCTTCCAGGGTCAAATCCCCTCAGAATTAAGTTTAGGAGAGTTAGTGTTCTTAAATCATGAAAGAAGTAAAATCCTGGTGCTCTTAATGTTGCATTAATTACAAATGTATATTTAAGCACTTTTCTGTCTGATTTCAGTTATATACCCCTTTGAGTTTCTTTGTCATTCCTGCCTCTTTGTCATTTACTTTAACTTTTCATTAATTTTACCTATGTCTAATACTATAGGAGAATCCAAACCCTCATATGGCATTTCAGAAAGTTCCACGCCCAACAGAAGGATCACACTTGCGAGTTCATATTCTTCCTTTCCCAAAGATTAATGAAGCTCTGGTTCAGGATTTAATACAGGAAAATCTTGCCAAGAATCAGAATGTACCTCCTGCTACACGGATGGAGAAGAAATGTGTTGTGCCCGCAGGTCCACCTGTTGGTATGTATTCGTCTGTTTTGTTTTGTTTTTTATTACTTTTAGTAAGAAATAACTATGAGACAGTTTCAAAGCATGTTAGTAGTACATCCCCAATAATTCCTACAATGCATATCATTGTCCTTGTAGTAGTTATTGAGTATAGGTTGCAGACATGATAATTTTTCTTTTTATTTTTTTTGACATGATAATTTTTCTAATCATTATTTGTACAAAATTTTCTTTTCATTGAACTAAGAGAAAACAATTGTGTGCATAGTCCAATATTTCATAATCATAGTGGGTTACTGGTAGAACTAGTAATATCAGAAGCTGTTGATTTACGTGTTCTACAGCTCAGCATACTAATCTAGTTTTACTTTTTTATGCCTGGTGGTTAAACTTTTCTACTGAGTGGTTAAAGGCAAGTTAAAGCAAGACCTGTACAACAAAACATGTAACTTTTGTATCTCCCAATGTCAGTCAAATCCCCTCAGGATTTACCTTGAAATCATATACAGTGCTTTGTAGAACTGTTTTCATTGTCAGCCATCTGGATGAGTCATGGATATTGCTTGACCAGTTGACTCTCTATGAAAGCCCGACAGAATGTTTTCTCTCTAGGTGCCTGTCCTTAGGCACACTATACATTGTCAATCCCCTTTGTCTATGGCCCCATAACCTCCTTGAACAGAAAATTCGGTACACCACTGAGCTATAGAATGTTACAGCACAGGTTCTCTTATGTCCTGAGTTCTCCCTGACCTTGAAGGACTAGGGCTAAAATATTGTCTGTCCTTGTAGCCCTTCTTTTTCTCTAATTTTTGGTCTGCAGACTTATGTTCTTAACCCTCTAGGAGAGAAGTTCTTAGTGATATTATTACTTTATAACATAGGTGCTTGAACTTAACATCACTGTCTTTCTGAATATCAAATGTCTAAACCTTATTTATTTATATTATGGCTGGCTGAGCTTGCCCTGTGGGTGGGGCTGGCGCAGCATATGGTGCTGGAGATTGAACTGTGGTTCCTGCATTTGCCTAAACTTGTCTAAGCAGGCACTTTAGACCCCTGAACCATCTTGCTGGCACAGTTGGTTTATTTATGATATCCGTTCTTTCTGGGGTAAGATTGTATCTAAGTATTGTTTTAATTTGCATTTCACAGATGGCTAGTGATATGGATGGAGCATTTCTTCACGTATTCATAAGTTCTAGTATTTCTTCCTCTAGAAGTGTGTTGATCTCCGATGCCCATCTCTGGATTGGGTCTTTGAATTTTGGGACCCTAATGTGTTTTAGTTCTTTATAACTTCTAGGTAGAAGAGCTTTGTCTGAACACTTAAGACTTTCTTGAAATTTGTGGGTTGTCTTTTTACTCTGTTGGTAATTTGTTTTGATGTGCAAAAACTTCTCAGCAAGAGAAGGTCCTAGTTGTTGATTCTATCAAGTGTTACACATGCATTTTGATTTTTGTCCATGAGCTCTTTGCCTACTCCTATGTCTTCAAAATTTCCTCCTACTTTCTCTTCGGGGAGATTTACTTTTTCTGTTTTAATATTTAGATCTTTAATCCATTTTGATTTTAGTTTAGTGCATGGTGATAGACCTGGGTCAAGTTTTAGTTTTCGACATGTGGAGAGCCAGTTTTTCCAGCACCATTTGTTAAAAAGACTATCTTTTTTCCAATAAACATGTTTGTCCCTTTTGTCAAAAATAAGGTGGCTGAGTGTGTTTGTATTTACTTCTACATCTTCTAATCTATTCCATTGATCCTCAGGCCTTTTTTTTTTTTTTTGCCAGTACCATGCTGATTTTATCATGGTAGCTCTGTAGTATAACTTTAGGTCAGGAATTGTAATGCCTCGTGCCTTACCTTTGTTGCCCAGGATTCTCTTTGCAATTCTGGGTCTTTTTTGGTTCCAAATAAATTTTAGGAATGACTTCTCCAGATTTGTGAGGTATGTTGATGGTATTTTGGTAGGAATTACATTAAATCTGTGCAACAGTTTAGGGAGTATGGCCATCTTCACAATGTTGGTTCTTCCTATCCAAGAGCAGGGAATATCTTTCTATTTTCTGAAATCCTCTAGGATTTCTCTTTTCAGAGTACTGTAGTTTTCATTGAAAAGCTCTTTTATTTCTTCAGTTAGTTTAATTCCTAAGTGTTTTATTTTCTTGAGTGTTATTGTAAAAGGTATTCTTTCTCTAATTTCTCTCTCTGTGTTTGTTATCTGTATAGAGGAATGCCATTGACTTTTGTGTGTTGACTTTGTAACCTGCTATGGTACTGAATTGGTGTATTAATTTTAGTAGCTTCTTGGTAGAGTTCTTGGGGTCTTTCAAATAAATTATCATGTTATCTGCAAATAATGGTAATTTTATCTATTTTTATTCCTTTTATTTCTTTCTCTTGTCTAATAGCTATAGCTAATGATTCCAGAACTATATTGAATAGGAGTGGTAATAGAGGACATCCTTGTCTTATACCAGATCTGAGACTAAAAGGCTTAAATTTTTCCTCAATTAGAATTATGTTAGCTGTTGTATTGTCATAGATGGCTTTTATTAACTTGAGGTAAAAGCCCTGTATTACAAGGTTCTGCAGGACTTAACATGAATGAGTATTGGACTTTGTCAAAAGCTTTTTCTACATCAATTGCGACAGTCATGTGTTTTGGCTTTGGCTCTGTTGATATAGTATATTACACTTATAGATTTGCATATACTGAACCATCCTTGCATTCCTGGGATGAATCCTACCTGGTCATGGTATATAATCTTCTTGATGATTTGTTGTATTCTAGTGGTGATGATTTTGTTGAGAATTTTTGCATCTGTGTTCATGAGAGAAATTAGCCTGTAGTACTCTTTTCTAGTTGCATCTCCTTCTGATTTTGGTATCAATATAATACTTGCTTCTAGGAATGATTTTAATTTTGTTTTAAATATTTATTTATTTGTTTACTTACTTACTTACTTACTTACTTACTTGGCAAAGGGTCTCGCTACGTAGCCCAGACTTGTAGTGATTCCTGTCTCAGGCTCCCTGGCATTAGGATACAGGTGTACACCACCATGCCTGGTTTCTACACCCAAACATTTTATATCATCTATTTGTTTATAATTAAAGTTAAAAGTAGATGTTTATGTTTGTTTAATGAAATAGTACTTTATAATATGAATTGATTTGTATAAGCCAAGTACATCATTATACTATAAAGTGAAATTATTCGCTGACTAGTCTTAATACTTACAAATTAGAAAATGTGATCAAAAGGGAAATGGAATATCTGAGTATCATCTAGAAAGGGGGAAAATAAATGTTGAATATTGGTCATGTTAATAGTCTTAAAGTAATATTTGTGTTGTTTTGTAATTGGCAGAGAAGTTTATTTGTGTTTTCTTTATATTCTTTTGCTAGTTTCAATAATGGATAAAGTGACAACAGTTTTCAATAGTGCACAGAGACTGGAAGTTGTTAGAAACTGTATTTCATTCATATTTGAAAACAAAACTTTGGAGACTGAAAAGGTAATAAATATTGTCTTTCCCAAGTAAGCATTTGATCATTTCCATTTGAGATTTACTTGTTGATCTTGCCAACTGAGCTCTCTAAAGACTCTCTCTTAGCCTCATAAAATGTCCTTTCACTGTTCAGTCGCTTTAAATGAATACAGTCTAAGATTTAAAACTGTAGTCAAAGCCAAATTCTGTAGCCACAAGGGAAATATACAAGTTATGTTAATATTTTTTCTCCAACTTTAAAACATTCTTTAAACCCTATTGGCATATTATTTAGAAAATTAATATTTAAATATTTCATTTATTGTAAAGAATCTAACTTGTGTTATGGATTATAAAAATTGGTCTTAAACTTACATACATCTCCTTAAATTTTCTTGCCTTCATTGAAACATACTGAATTTAAGGTAACCTTTCCTTACTGGTATATGATCATAGTTTTCAACATCTATTTCAGGAGCTGGTAAAGCATGTACAAGTGTTTACTCTTAGCTATATAAGGATATATGTAAGGGTAAGGGTGTTTGCCCTTACCTACATAGGATTTTTCCCTCTCCCTTCATTCATTCTTTTTGTTTCTACTTTTTCTTATGGTTGACATGTAGACTTTTATTTATCTCACTTTGAGCTTCAAATATATTTCTTTTTTTTTTTTTGTCTTTTTGAGACAGAGTCTCACTATGCAGTTCAGGCTGGCCTTGAGCTCACTTTTGTAGCCCAGGCTGGTCTCGAACTCGCACCGATCCTTCTGCCTCAGCCTCCCGAGTGCTGGGATTACAGGTGTGAGCCACCACGCCCAGCTTCAAATATATTTCTTTTTTTTTTTTTTAATATCTACTTCTTTATTTATTTATTTATTCTTGTTTCAGAACCTCTGTTTGGTTATTCACTCATCTTTATGGCTGGCTCAGCCTGCTCCGAGGGCAGGACTGGCGCAGCATGTGGTGCCGGGGATCGAACTGCGGTCCCTGAAGCCACCCAAGCTTTCCCAAGCAGGCGCTTTAGACCACTGAGCCATTCCGCCCAGCCCCTCAAATATATTTCTTAATGGTGTTCGTAGCAAATTACTTCTTCCCTAGCCATTTAATTTTACTAAACTATATTAAATAGTTTAGAGAATTCATTTGAATATTCAGTATGAGTATTTCATATTTGTTTTTCTCCCAGTGGTACCTTTTGGTCACTTGTAACTCTCTTCTTCTCAGACCCTTCCTGCTGCACTGAGGGCTCTTAAAGGAAAGGCAGCAAGACAGTGTCTCACAGATGAACTGGGTTTACATGTCCAGCAAAACCGGGCGATACTGGACCATCAACAGTTTGATTACATAATAAGGATGATGAATTGTACTCTACAGGTAATATTTTTTAAAAATACATATAATCTTAGATAAACTTGAAGACCTAAATTTGGTGAAGCAGGGGCCTGGAGGGATGGCTCAGTGGTCTAAAGCGCCTGCTTGGAGAAGCTTGGGCGGCTTCAGGGACCGCGGTTTGATCCCTGGCACCACATGCTGCACCAGCCCTGCCCTCGGGGTGGGTTGAGTCAGCCATAAAAAAAAAATGAGTGAATAAACAAAGGTTGTGAAACAAGAAAAAAAAATAATAAATAAATTTGGTGAAGCAATTAATCTGATTTTTAAAATCTGATTTTATTGTTAGTTATTGTAGGACAATGGTATCCTTTCCTCTACAACTTTTTCAGAAATCCCTTCTGAGGAAAAGAAAATATATAAATACTGAGATTTCAAAAACTAAACATGAGACTACAGATAAATAAAACAAATGTTAAATAGTGTTATATTAAAAAGGAAGAATTATAGGATATGCTAATAAAATTTGTAGGTAAATGAAAGCCTGATTGACTAAGAAAATATATCATGTTCTCAATTGAAGATAATAAAGGTATCAGTCCTCCCAAAAATAATCTAAAGAGGTAGTATTCCTATCCCAAGTAGAACAAAAGTATTATAATTATCAACATACTACTAGAAAAATAACAGTCAAAAAATGAGAATTTGTCTTGTTTATAATAAATTTATTTAAGATTATAGTAATTAAGACAGTATCAAGTTTATATAATATTACTCAAACTGCCAAATAGAATCAAGCTTTGCAAAACAGATAATGTATACATATAGACTTGTGATTTATGGCAAAATTGGCATCTTGGACCAATCACAAAATGATGAGCAATTCATAAATATTGGTGGGATCTATGGATAACCACATGCAGTAGAACTCAGTCACTCTCAAAGGGGCTGGTCAGCACAGTGAATTAAAGTACCTGCTTAGGCAGATGCAGGACCAGGGTTTGGTCCAAGGCATGCTGTGCTGGCCCCACCCCCAGGGCACACCAGCACTTGGAAAGCTAAAAACAGAACACACTCTGTGTAGTGAAAACCCAGTACCACCATAAATGAATGCCTGCCTGCCTGCCTGCCTGCCTCAGTATGTGTAGTAGGCTTAAACACTCAAATTAGGCTGGGGAGATAGCTCAACAGTCTAAGTGCCTGTCTAACAAGCACAAGTATCCAGGTTTGATCCAGAGTATCACAGGCCATGCTGGCCTCAGGTGCTGAGCCTACCACTAAAACTAGGCATGGTGGTACAAGCCTGAAATCCCAGCACTGAGAGGCTGAGACAGGAGTATCACAATGAGTCTTAGCTGTGTAGCAAGACCCTGTACCAATTAATAAATGATTTTAAAATAAGAAACACAAAGATTAATATACAGAGAAACACTCGGGAAGCTGAGGCAGGAGGATTGGTGCGAGTTCGAGACCAGCCTGGGCTACAAAAGTGAGCTCAGGACCAGCCTCAACTGCATAGCAAGACCCTGTTTCAAAAAGAAAAGAAAAAAAAAAATATATATATATATACACACACACACACACACACACACACACACACACACACACACACACACACAGAGAAAAACTGATCCCAGGTAGATTACCTCCAAAATTATATAGAGGAAAAATGATCTCCCAACCTAAAAGTACCTGGGACTAGTTAATATTCTCTAAAACCGAAGAATGAGGGGCTGGGGAGATAGCTCAGTAGAATATGCGCCTGTCTGGCAAATGTAAGGACTTGAGTTCAATCCCTGGTCCCACACACACACAAAAGTAAAACTGAAGAATGAATTTAAGAAACAAACAGAAATTACAGATTTTATTGGAGGAAAGAAAGTTCCAGTCCAAGAGAGTAATAGGAGGGGAGCCCAAGTGGGTTTTCCCAGGGAAGCTGTCTCTTCTGGGGGACTTTCATAGAAGAAAACCACATGGTGAGGCAGGTTTAAGGCGATGGAGAACATGGGAACTCGCTTAGATAGGCATTAGGTGGGACAAAACTATGGTCAATCAGTGAGATTACAAGCACCATTGCTCAGGCAAAATTGATTAAATCCAGTACCAAATGAGGAAATTAGTCATGTGTCAAGGAGGCAAGAATACCAAACAAGGTCTCTTCCTGTTGGGCTTGGACTAGTGACTCTTTCAGGCTCTCGCAAGGTGATTGATACTTATTTAGCATATCAGTCCCTGATGCCCATCCTTTGGGAAGTATGTGGCTGCATTTGTTTACTGGTCTTAAGATCTGGCCCACATCAGAGGCATGTGTGTCTGTAGTTGTAAAGTCACCTTATCTTGTCCTTGAGGGTCTGACCCTGTCTAGCTGCCTGTAATATTTCTAATTTAGCAACCTACAACAAGATAAAAAATCCATACCAATTGGACTCTCATTAGAAGTCAATATTTGATTTAAACATGCCTTTATATCTTTCCAGTGTAGTTATCTGAAAACTTGCCTAGATCTGAGTATGAGTAGTTCTAAATTCCCTTTTTAATTCCTATAAGGGATATTGTCCTCAAAGAGCTTGGAGAAAATCAGCTAAGGATGGATACAACCCTGTAGATGTTTTAATTATGGCTAACCTAAGAGCTCCACTGTCAAGACCCATTGGAGAACTAAAAGAAGCCTCAGACTCAGTAACAGTGGGAGTATTGTTTTGGAAACCTCACCCTCACCTTTGGAACTCAGGTTCCAAAGGTCAAGGAACTTGAGTAGTTTTGGGCTCAGAGATAGTAGGTACCTTAAGGGCTAGTAGTGTCTGATTTTCCAGGGCTTACATTTACATTCTGAGCTCAAGAGTTATTTTTTAGTGCAAAGAAAATCTGAATACAAGGCAATTTTGACCTTTTTTCAGTACAATTCCATTTGTGAAATGGCATCATAATCATTACTTTCCTCTGAATTCCATTTTGGCTCTAGAGGGTAGGCGAGCCATCCGCAGGTGCAGAAAAATATCAAACAGCTCTTTTTCAATGTGTAAAGGTACATTTTCTAATGCTTAAGAATATATTATAAAGGACTAAGATTTTAACACTGAGGTACCCATTTCTAAAATGAAAAAGAAAGAATTGGCATCCCTTGAATTTCTGTTTTATTTCTATTCTATTGCGTCGTCCCTCAAGTTAGCCCTTGAGTCGGTTCCACCCCAGAGCAGGTGGATGCCATTTGAAGAGAGACTTCTTTTCTTTTCTTTTCTTTTCTTTTCTTTTCTTTTCTTTTCTTTTCTTCTCTTCTCTTCTCTTTTCTTTTCTTTTCTTTTTTTCCCTTTCCTT
This sequence comes from Myocastor coypus, assembly GCA_004027025.1. Taxonomy (NCBI): domain Eukaryota; kingdom Metazoa; phylum Chordata; class Mammalia; order Rodentia; family Myocastoridae; genus Myocastor; species Myocastor coypus. Next base: position 8,560 of record PVJA010054376.1, read on the forward strand.
TTCTTTTCTTTTCTTTTCTTTTCTTTTCTTTTCTTTTCTTTTCTTTTCTTTTCTTTCTTTTTATGCAGGATCTCACTATGCAGCCCAGACTCACAGTGCTTCTCCTGAATTCTGCCTCCCTAGTGCTTGGATTACAGGCATGTACCACCACACCCAGACACTATCCCAGGCTTAGCACACCTGAGGGTAGGGCCAGCACCACATACAGTGCCAGGGATTGAAAGTACCCTGAGCTATACTGCCAGCCCTCATACTTTTTTTTTTTTTTTTTTTTTTTTTGTCTTTTTGAGACAAGGTCTCGCTATGCAGTTCAAGCTGGCCTTGAGCTCACTTTTGTAGCCCAGGCTGGTCTCAAACTCGCACTGATCCTCCTGCCTCAGCCTCCCAAGTGCAGGAACTACAGGCATGTACCACCATGCCCGGCTCCTCATATTTCTTTATCAATTGGAAACTCAAACTTTACTCCAGCATGTATTTTTAAAAGCATAAGTTATAAAAAACGACAACAAGAACAAAAAGCAGAAGTTAAGGTGAGTTCAGGTATAGCAGTCATCAGTCATGTTTAAAGAAGGAAGCACTGCGGGGGCCTGGCAGGATGACTCAGTGGTCTAAAGCACCTGCTTAGGAAAGCTTGGGTGGCTGCAGGGACCACGGTTCGATCCCCGGCACCACATGCTGCGTTGGCCATAAAAATAAATAAATAAATAAACAAACAAAAGTTCTGAAACAAGAAAAAAGCAAGGAAAGAGAGAAAGAAAGAAAGAAAGAAAGAAAGAAAGAAAGAAAGAAAGAAAGAAAGAAAGAAAGAAAGAAAGAAAGAAAGAAAGAAAGAAAGAAAGCAAGCAAGCACTACTTAGTACTAAACCACTGCTTTGTAGTTTTTTAAGACAGTGAGGGCAAATACCAAAACGGGAGATGGAGATAAACCAAGTGTTTGTCTGCCTGCAAAAGAGGTCACTTCTAGATACAGAATATGGTAAAAATGACTGAGAAAAACCCACCCTGATAACTAAGGCAAAAGTCTTTTTTAAGGAATTCCTATTATCTACCTAATTACAAAGCTAGTGTTTTCTAGCAGCTAGAGAAGACTTTACTTCTTAAAATCCATTTACAAAATTTCACACCTCTGAAGCTTACAGATTAAACATATCTATCACCTAGCAATCATGATTCACAGTGCCCACTTACCAGCCTTCTGTGCCTACTTGAAAGAAAATGGCTCATTAAAATACCTTGTTTATTAGAATATTTATTTGGTACAGGATCTCACTGCACAGCTCAGACTTGTAGTGATCCTACTGTCTCAACCTGCTCAGCACTGGGATTACAAGTGTGTGTCACCACGCTCACTTTGGTGGCCAGCTCATCACACACAGACATCAAACTCAAGTCCTTGCACCTGCCAGGCAGGTGCTTAGACTACCAAGCTATCTCCCCAGCCCAGTAGGGAGATCTCTAGTCAAAGAGTTTTAAAGTTAACTCAATGAGTTGGAGAAAACTGGGGTTCCTAATTTATTAGTGGAGAGGAAAGTCCAGACCTGTAGCTTGACTTGTAATAAATGTTTTTAAAAAGGCCTTAACAGCATCACTTCAGGTCACTCTGAGTCAGAGGATACCAGATAATCATTGAAAGGGTTGCCTTTCATCTCATTTGAGAATTTTATGTGTGGACAATGGATAAATGGAGATTTTTCTGCTGGTTACCCAGTCAGACTGTCAGGACTCAGCATCCATTGAGGAACTTTCAGGTATCTGCCAGAGAGTTGCTCTAGCCAGCACCCCTTATTTTTCCTCTTAGTTTCTACTGCTTCACACAACCAGAGATCTGGCTGTGGAAAAGAATCCAGTGCCCTGTTTAGTCAACATTCCATTGACCATTAGCTTTAGTGGGGATTCACCAGAGAACCTCTCTTCTGCTGCTAGCACTGTGGGGGAATAGCCACTGTTTAAGTTCAATAAATAATAGACAAAAGCCTGAGCTAAATATAGACTAGATTTCTGCTTTTAAAACTTAAGTATATGAGTTCTTATTATGTTATTCTTTAGTATCTTTTTTGTGTGTGTGTGGTACAGGGGATTGAACTCAGGACTTGGCACTTGCCAGGTAAGCGCTTATTCTACTGAGCTATCTTCCCAGCCCACGTATTTTATTCTTAAGGTACTGCTATTAGTTTTTTTTTTTTTTTTTAAGCAGGCCATATCTTCTAGATTTCAAAAGATATATTTTTTTTTTTTTTTTTTTTTTTTTTTTTCTTGTTTCAGAACTTTTCTTTCTTTCTTTATTTTTATGGCCGGCTCAGCCTGCCCCGAGGGCAGGGCTGGCGCAGCATGTGGTGCCAGGGATCAAACCGACATCCCTGCAGTCACCCAAGCTTTCCTAAGCAGGTGCCTTAGACCACTGAGCCATCCTGCCGGGTCCCTCAAAAGATATATTTTCAACAATTGTTTTTTAAACATTTTTAAAAATCATTCATTCATTCATATGGTACAGGGTCTCGCTACACAGCTCAGACTGGTAGTGATCCTCCTGTCTTGGCCTCCCCAGTGCAAGGATTACAGGTGTGTGCCACTATGCCCAGTTTCAGTGCTGGCATGACATGCAGTACTAGGGATGGAACCTGGGTCCTTGCACTTGCCAGGCACACAGTTAGACCACAAAGTTATCTCCCCAGCCCTCAAAAATTCTTAATGTCTGTAATGATTCAGTCTAGCACCAAAAATATAATATACACTTTGTACTTTGTATAAATGAACTGAGAAAGCAGTAGATGGTGCACCATACCTGCACATACATTCTTTCTTCAAAGTATAAGACAATGCAATAAAGAAGAAAAGGATAAATTTGAGTCATTTACAGAAACGTGGATGTGTCATGAACCATAATACTAAGTGAAATATATGACACAAATTAAATATATGGTTACTCTTAGCTTAAAACCCAAAGTAAAAATAATTTAAAGAACAAAATGTAGGTGGTAGGAAGCAGAGAGAGATTCTGAAGGACAGGGAAAGGA
>PVJA010054377.1:0-11611 GCA_004027025.1 Myocastor coypus
ATCATCATCATCACCATCACCATCACCATCATCATCATCACCATCATCACCATCATCATCATCATCACCATCACCATCAACACCATCATCACCACCATCACCATCATCATCACCACCATCACCATCATCATCACCATCATCACCATCATCATCATCATCAGGCATTTTTTAAGACAGAGCCTCCCTACACAGCTCAGGCTGCCTTGACCTCACTTTGTAGCCCGGGCTGGTCTCCAACTCCCAACAACCCTCCTGCTTTATCGAGCCTCTCCAATGCTGGGATTACAGGTCTGCATCCTTTTTTTTAAAGAGAAAAAAATAAAACAAAATTTCAAAACGAAACAATAGGAGGGTAACAATGGTTATACACTGTATTCTTACTTTTAACTTAGGAAGGGAAAAGCAACACATACAAAGACATACAAGATGTTAAGGTTGGGGCCTGAGAGGATGGCTCAGTGGTCTAAAGCGCCTGCTTAGGAAAGCTTAGGCAGCTGCAGGGACCGCAGTTTGATTCCCGGCACCACATGCTGCGCCAGCCCTGCCCTTGGGGCAGGCTGAGCTGGCCATAAAAATAAATAAATAGACAAAAGTTCTGAAACAAGAAAAAAAAAAAAAAGATGTTAAGGTAGCTCTACTACTACAGTTACAAGTGTGAAAACATGGAGGGAAAGATGCATAGCTCCAAAGTCAGATTAGTACGGACCCCTGTAGGGGAGCAGAGAGCCTTGGACGGAAGTGGGTGAATGGACAGAGGAAACGGATTTGTAATGGTCTGTTTATTTTTTTAAGTTTATGATGGAGGCCCAGCAGGATGGCTCAGTGGTCTAAAGTGCCTGCTTAGGAAAGCTTGGGTGGCTGCAGGGACCACAGTTCAATCCCGGTACCACATGCTGCACCAGCCCTGCCCTCAGGGCAGGCTGAGCTGGCCATAAAAATAAATAAACGAACAAACAAAAGTTCTGAAACAAGAAAAAAATTATTTGAAAAAAGCTTATGATGGAAAAATATGATAGAATATTTGATTTTTGTTACATGATTTATGGAGATGTATTATAAATTTAGAAGTAAATATAATTTAACGTAATTGCAAATTAACGCTGGTGTGTGACGTCAGGTTGCATCATGGGGGTGACTGGGGATTGGGGAGCTGGGGAGGTGGTGCACATGGCTGTGGCAGGGGCTGGGGAAACTGAGTCGGTGTGCTCCCAGGAAAGGTGAGGAGCAGCTGCATGTCATGGGCCGTGGCTACGGTGGTGGTGACACACTGCATCCAGGCCGTTGTTCGGGTGCCCAAGTATCCTGACAGTTTCCCTCTGGGCTGCATTCCACTGCCTACAGCACTTAGGATATCTTCGAGGTTTCTTCAGTAGTTTTCTTGGAACTGGGAATGCAAATCAGGACCCCGTGCTTGCCAGGCAGGCGCTGTGCCACTGAGCTGCATCCCTGGTCCCAGGTCTCCTACTCTTAAGAAAAATCTTTTTATTCTCCACAATGCAAGGTGTCTGAAGATGTTATTAAGAGATTATTGTTCATAGCCATGATGGGTTTTTCCTTTTGGAAACTAAGCATACAGGGGCTGGCCCAATAGCTCAGCAGATTAAAGTGCCTGCAAGCAGACACAAGGGCGGGGGTTTGATCCCCATGGCCTGCCTTGCCTGCCCTGCCCCTGGGGGCTCCCTGGGACAACAACTGAGACTGGGTTTGGTGGCGCCAGCCTGTAATTCCAGCTCTTGGGAGGCTGTAAACAGGCGGATCACTAGGAGTCTAATCTGGCATTGAGACCCTGAACACCCTATAGACCTTTCCTAAAATAAAAAATAAATACATAAAAAAGAAGCTGAGCATACAACTCAGATATGTAGGAAGTTTCAGGGTGGCAAGACCTTCTTAAGAGTATAGATGCTGAGGCCAGGGAGATAGCTCAGTGGAATAAGCACTTGCCTGGCAAGCACAAAATCCTGAGTTTGATCCCTGGTGCCACCACCCCAAAAAAGAGTTCCAGGGGCTAGGGAGATAGCTCCGAGGCACAAGTGCCTGCTGGGCAAGTGCAAGGTCGGGAGTTCGAACCCTGGTCCCACAAAAAAAAAAAAAAAAAAAAGAGTTCCAGATAGATGCTGGACAGGGATCTTGGGACAGGTGTGCTCACCTTTAAAATGCTGTTTTGCTTGAAGTTCTGCCAGGTGCAATGATTTTTCTAGGGACTTGGGTTTGAGAAAAGTGACTGGGTCTCTTGCTGATGGAGAATAATGCATCCTATAGTCCTTTAGGCCTTCATTTTAAAAATCATTTTTTAATTTTCTTGTTGGTGCCCTAAATGTTTCACCTGCACCTGATACGTGGGGGACAAGGAGGGGCACAGCACAGCGAGTGATCTGCCGCCCACCGTTATGTTGGTGGTACAGCCAGATCTAGGGACGCGGCCTCTTGCACGCTGTGTCTGTCTGTACCAGATTCTGCGTATGGTTTGACGTTCAACAGATTCTTCACCTAGGAGGAAGACAGCTGCAGGAATCTTTTTTTTTTTTTTTTTGATGGTCGGTTCAGCTTGCCCTGGGGGTGGGGCTGGCACAACATGTGGTGCCGGGGATTGAACTGCGGTCCTTGCGGCTTCCCAAGCTTTCCTAAGCAGGTGCTTTAGACTGTTGAGCCATCCCGCCAACCCAGCTGGAGGAATCTTGAAGCGCCTAGAAAGTGAATTTCACCTAGAAGATGCACATAATCTATCCAAATTTAAACTGCACAAGAAAACTTTACTTATTTTTCTAAACAGACTTTTAAAACAATGTATTTAGTACAGGGCCTACAGGGTCTGACCACACAGATCGGACTCGTAGTGATTCTCTTGCTTTTCAGCCTCCCAAGTGCTGGGATTATAGGCACACACTACCACACCCAGGCGCAACTGCCGTCTCAGTACACCCCGGGATCGAACCCCCAGCCCCTGTGTTTGCCTAAGCAGGCGCTTTAATCTATTCAGCTTTCTGGCCAACACTGACTTATTTTTCTTTTATGATCCAATGTGATTGTTAAAGTTTTTGTCTGTAATTTCAAAACAGATTTTTTTTTAAAAAAAAATTTATTTCCTTTATTTATATTATGGCCCACTCAGCCTGCCCTGGAGGTGGGGCTGGTACAGCATGTGGTGGTGGGGATTGAACCGTGATCCCTGTGGTTGCCTAAGCTTGCCTAAGCAGGCACTTCAGACCGCTGGGCTATCTCACCGGCCTCCAAACAGATTGCTTATTTGCCTTTTATTATCACCAAAAAATAAAAGACGAGTTTCCCAATTTTTTCAAATTAAATGAATTTAAAAATCAAAGCAAGCTGGGTGTAGTGGTGCACACCCATAAACGCCAGCACTCTCAAGGCTGAGGCAGGATTATCCCTGGCAGGTTGAGGCTAGCCTGAGCCACAAAGTGAGTTCAAGTCCTGCCTGAACTGAATCGTGAAACCCTGCCTACAAAACCAAACCAAAACAAACAAGCAAACAGAAAAACCGAAGCACAACCCAAAACTTCAGAAATGCACCTTACGTATATTTTCTTTCTTTCTTCCCTCCCGTCTTGCCTCAGCTTCCTAAGTAGCTGGGCTGGCAGTGAATAACTGAGACCCACAGAGCGACCCGTGTTCTTTGTCATACTGGGTGGGTGCAGGTCTCTGGTTGAAGTCTCAGGTTTGTTGGAGTCTTGAGCTCACCTCAAATGCGGAGAAGTTGTGTGTTTTGTGTTGCTGTCAGAGACTGCTTGCACAGAGGGTTGGCAACCGAGTATTGCGAACCCGGGAACGAACCCTGAGAATGCCAGGTGCAGCGCCAGGCACGCGGTGTGCGCGTTAACAGAACTAACCTTCGCAGCCGACCTGGGGAGCAGAGGCCATTCCCCTGTCATCAACGGCGAGCCAGGGACAAGCCACTGCGGACATCCCGAGGGCTGTAGAGCTATGTGCTCAGACCCATGCGGTGGGCAGTCTGCCCCAAGTCATCTTACTCCAGCAACTCAGGGAAAAGATAAACATAATTTAAAAAGATTTTTTCCAAATGCTACTGTTTGAGATACCACTCTCCTAACTGTGTTGAAGCTTCGAGCGCCAGTACATTTTCATTCACTGACAAATCTGTGGAACCAGGGAAAAACAGGCCACTTGGGAGGTTTTCAAGGTCACCCAAAGTTGCCCTGAGGTCACCCTCTAGTCCCTCCCCTTGAATTTCAAAAGCCTCCCGCCAAGGACCCAAGTAGATGCAAATTTCTGGTTCCAGGTTTTGTTTGTGTGTTTGTTTTGCCTTCTCTATCTTCTGGCTTGGAGCTGTCAGAGGGACCCTCTACCCCCAGGACACGGCACCTCGCAGTCACGCCCACAGGCTACTGATGGAAAGCGGATAAGCAGCCCTTGGAGGATTGTGACAGACCTCCAGAACAAACATTTATGGAGGCCTTTTTTTTTTTGTATAAGGCAGCTGCAAAGAGCAGCCTTGTCATAAGGGTGGTAGACTTCTTAAATCCTGCTAATGGACTTTGATAATTAAGGGAACGAGACATGCATGAATAGAATTGGGAAGACGATAGCTTGAGAGAGGATTGAGTCCAAACAAACATGGAATGCCTATAAGGAAGCTTTTGTTTTCTCAGCCAAGATGCCCATAAGTGGGCTCCTGATTTCAGGAGACTCAGACTAATCTGGATGAGACTTCTGCTCAGATCACTCAGTTTCGGAGTTTTTTCCCTCTGTCTGGCTTCACCGCCCGAGACACTGGACAACACGGAAGACCCAGATTTTTACTCCACACTGGCTTTGGAGCCAGCTGCCTTCTGCATTTCTAGGCAGTGTGGCACCCTCTCCGAGGGCGGCAGCCCACAGGGGGCCTGGTTGCTTCTATGCTGCTCAGCGATGCCTGCCAAACTGGCCAACTCTTCACAGGCTTGTTAGGAAAGCCATTAAAAAATATTGAACTGAAGAACCGGAGTGGTTTGTGACTCACCATGTGGTTTTGAGGCTTGCTGCTGGGACAGCAAGCTGCTCTGCCTGTTTCCAGGTACACTGGCGTCCTGCTGTGTCCTTGGTCAGGCATGACCACCACTAGGGCTGGAAAGAGGAAGCCAGGCCTCCCGCGGCCTCACACAGCTGACCTCCAGGGTCTTGGAAGTTGACTGCTAACAGGCCTAATTTTAGTTGGCCTCCATGAGACATCTTGGCTCTGTAAAAGTTTGGGGGTGTCGGGGGAGATAGCTTAGCAGCCTAAGTGCCGGCCTGGCAAGTGCAAGGTCATGAGGTCAATCCCCAGTGCAAAAGCAAAGCAAAACAAAACACCAAGGAAAAGTTTGGGTACTTGTGACAGAAGAATTGCTGTCATTTTTCGTGTGTGGGTGGGAAAAGGAGACAGTCCTCTTTATGATGGCATTTGTGTCTCTCACTAATTTTGTCTGATCCATACTTACAACTCTCAGTATTTTATGATTTTTTTTTTTTTCCGGTACCAGGGATTGAACTCAGGACCTTGAGCTTGCCAGCCAAGCACTTATTCCACTGAGCTGTCTCCCTGGCCCCAACAGTGTCAGTATCTTGCTAGTGGAGATTCTTTTTTTGAGGCATTAACATCTTTCCTATACTCCCTACGGAAACATGAGGTGTTTTAAAATTGAGCAGATCCCCAAACTGCTCTTAAACAGGATAATGAAAATGTATTTTGTGCATGCACAAATTTGTCAAAATAAAATTCATCTGTCAGTATAAACAGTAAAAAGAAAGAAAGAAATGTAGTGCAAGTAGAAAAAAGAAATGCAGTTACAACTTCAGCCTTCCACAGGAATCATGGGAAAAAGAGTGTGTCTTTCCTCTCTTTCTTTCACTGAAGATGAGATTTTCACTGACTGAATTTTAGGACCATCTCTCCCACTCTTGTGTACAATGTTCTCATGCTTGTCTCCCTGGAGACTTCTTTCTTGAAAACTGGGGCACCTCAGCGGAGTCCTGTATGTGTCATCTTTTAAATCAAAATTAAGCCTCTCAGGAAAAAAAAAAAAAAAAAAAATCTTGTAGCCAGAACTGAAAATTACAAAGGTATTGGGTTTTTAAAAAATTTAAATGATGGATTTCAAGCAATAGAAAAGGACATAAATACATACAGTGTAGGGGCTGGGGAGTGGCTTGGCCGGAGAGTGCTCACCTAGTAGCATACAACCTGGGTTCCATGCCCAGCCCTGAAGAAAGCAAAAGGACAAAGCAGCACACATGTATGAGGTGTGATGAAACACGAGAGTGAGCGTTAATACCTCAGAGCTTTATGCCAGTAAGATGCACATTCTGTTAATCCCCTTCAAAACACATTAGCAGGACAACCACAATGAGTGATACAGTGTGTTGTTGTCTTTGTGGTAGTTGTTCAGAGTATAAGACACAGACATAATAACTCTTCTAAACACTATTGGTACAGATATTTCTTCTCACTGAATGAAGAGAAAGTAGTTGTATACATAGAGCAACATTTCATAATAGTACTGAGTTGTTGGCAGAACTGGCAATGTTGGCAGCTGTTGACTTGAGCCTTTTACAGCTCAGCATACTAGTCAAGCATACCTCGTGGTTAAACTTTTCTACTGGGTGGTTAAGTCCAAGTTGAAGCGAGACCTATGTAACAAAACATGTAATTTTCATATCTGACAAGGTCAGTCAAATCCTCTCAGGATTGACCTTGAAACCATGTACAGCGTTTTGTAGAACTTTTGTCAGTGTCAGCCATCTGGGTGAGTCACGGCCGTTGTTTGACCCGTTTGCACTCCATGACCCTCCCCTAAGTTTCAAGCATGATAAACTTACCTTTATAGAGTCTGCTTTTCAGAAACCCCTAGTACATGGCCAGTCACACCCTTGCCCTTTTTCTGAGCGCCATGCCACTGTTTCTATGGTGTCGTCACAGCCTGGACACTAGATCAGTTTTTTAGAACATAGATAAGAAAGCTCTTTGTGGCTGGTGATTTATTCTGTTTTGTGTTGGGCTGCTGGTGTCAGAAGCGCTGAGGCAGAAGACTTGGGAGTCACCGCAGCAGGCAGGCGTCTCCTGCCACCTCTTTTTTCTCCTTCTCTGTTTAGATTTTAAAGCCAACAATGGCCTCCCAGCAACAATACTAACATTGCTTTTGTTTTCCCACTATCAGGGAAGGACAGAGATGTTTACATTAACCTTGGAGTAAGAGTCTAACGTGACTGACATCTAGAAAGATCCTCAGCAATCCATTTTTCTGAGAAACGGTGGTGCGCTGTCACCTCTCCCCTGCCGCCCGGTGTTTCTTGAATTACCGCTTGAGCGTCTGTTCTCAGGGCAGTGGGCTGAGCTTAGGGAACCAGGACATTGCGTGGGCTGAGCCAAGTGCTACATTCCCAGTGCTTGGAGGTTTTAAAAATAAATTTTGGAACTGGGCATGGCAGCTCTTGCCTGTAATCCCAGCACTCAGAAGGTTGCGACAGGAGGATGGCCGTGGAGGACCACCTGAGCAGCTCTCCTTGAAGGAACAGCGATCGGCTCCATTTTGGCTGAGCCTGACCCGATTTCCTGGTATTAACAGGTACAGAGCTGGCTAGGAGTTTTCCTTATCCCTTCAGTTGGCTTCAAGCAATGCAGGTTAGTCTAGCCGAGGTGCCGGTGGTAGTCTTTGAAGACTGCACGTGTGTTTCCGTGATAACCCACACCTACTGTTCTCTAATATGAGTAAGGTCAAAGCAGGATAAAGAGCCAGTCCTCCATGTTGTTGGCTGAGATTGAGCCTCCAGATAGAGGCCATGACTTCCTGGGGCTTGAAAGGTTACATCACAGCTGAAGCACCAGATCCCTGAAACATTATACCCTATCTTGATAACAGAATGCAAATTACTTTCTCTGCACATGACAGAGGTAAATTCAGGACACCGACCTAGCTCAGCTCACAGTACTCACCTACTTCCCACAATTCTCTTCTTCAAGCCACTCCCCCTTCTTGGCTAAATCAAATCTGGGTGCGGCCCTGAGTCACTTTGTTCCAGAAAGCAGTCTTTGTAGCTGGACTTAGGGCCCCTTGGCTCCCCAGTAATTATAAATATGCTTTAGTGTCTTTGTTTTCCCCGTGGGTTGCACTGGGAGTGGTAGATTAGAATTAACTTGGTGGGACTCCAATAACGCATCTTTGGGATTATAAATACGGACTTCTTGGGCTGAGATAAGCACCGTACAGATTGCCACGAGTTTGAGAAAATCCTGGGGGCTATAATAGTGAACACAAGGTTGGCCCAAACTGCAGAGAGAGCAAGACTCTGTATACATATAATTTTGGGGATAATTTTAGGTTTATAGGAAGATCGAGATAAAGCTACTGAGCGTTCCTACCTATCCCGCATCCAGTTTTGCCTGTCGCTGGCATCTGGCCTTACCACAGTACATTCTAAAATAATAAATGCATTATTATTAATTTCATATTTTATTCAGATATCATTAGTTTCTTCCTAATGAGCTTCTCAGTTCTAGAAACTTAGGAAGGGGACCACGTCACTCTTCCCCCTTTCTTCTGTGCTAGGGATCAAAATCAAAGCCATGTGCATGCATCTTAGTTGCTTTGCACTCGTTGCTGGGACAAATACCCGACACTGAAAATGAAGGAAGGAAAGGTTTATTTAGCTCACAGTTCATGGAGATTTCAGTCTATATGCGGCTGGCCCAGTGCTGAGCGGAGCAGGGCAGAGAGCATCCAGTTCATGGCAGCAGAACAGCAACAATGGTGACAGAGGCAGCTGACCAAACACGGCAGCAGAGCAACAGCCCTAGTCTGTCTCTCTGTCTCTCTGTCTCTCTTTATATTCCCATCAGGCTCTCTGCCTTAGGATATCCGCCCTAGACCACACCCATAGTCCCAGCCCTACTCAGACCAATAGTGCCATCAGTACTAACACACATAATCCCAGTGACTCACGAGTCAAGTCTCAATCTATAGAAGCCATGCCCGATGATTGCATGAGGCGTTGGGGGGACAACTAGACATAAACCATAACAGCATGGTAGGCAAGCATGCTACTACGGAGCTGCGACCCAACTGAGTAGTGTTCTTAATCACTGCGTCATTTCGGGTCGCTCTCGGCTGGGGTGGTTTCTCAGAGCCCTTGATGCTGCTGGGCCTCACAGTCCAGGAGAGGCCCTCCAGGGAGCCACAGACCGACCTGCAATTGGGCTGGCTTTTGCACCCCCTCTGGTGTTTTTCTCATGCTTAGCATGAGGTTCTGGATTTCTAGGATAAAACTCAAAGAAGCAAAGTGCTGTCTTCATCGCGTCCAGGCACGACGTACGGGCCACACGGCTGCTCCCTGGCTGGTGTAGTGATCATGTGACTACAGCGGTGGTCAGGCTTCCCTCCCAGGAAGTTCACTTCCCCATGTTCGGGGCTGGCCTTCCTGAGGAGAAGGTAGGATGTGCTGGAAAGTCGTGCTCCAGCTCCCTCCGGGGAGGGTCTGGATAGGAAGTTTTTGAAATTCTGCACCTGAGCTCGGCCTCATCTATCTGTCCATCTGTCCATCCCTCTGTCCGTCCATCCAAATGCTTATGTATTGTATCAGTATGGACTTGCCAATAACAATTTTATACTTTATACTGTAAACTAATGCTAATTTACTCATTTTGTAGCTCTATCTTTAGTTTATTTTTTGTGTATGTTCTGACCCATTTTTATTCATATACAGTTAATTTTTCACCTGTCACAGCATGTTCTTTCTTTCCCAAGAATCAAGATATGTAAAAAATGTTCTAGCTCATGGGTCTTACAAAGGAAGGCAGTGAGCCAAGTCTGGACTGCAGGCTGCAGCTTGCAGACCGAAGTTTTCAGCTGGTAGCTGGTGGGCTGGTACTGCCATATCAAGATAGGGACAGGTGGGACCGGAAGCATGGGTCCCTGATTCCAAGAAGGTGGACAGGCAGAGAGAGCTGACAAGTCGTTACTTTCCTCATTCTTGGTCCAGTTACACACAGAAGTGGGCCCTGGAGTTATAAGACCAGGAGGTGGGGTCAGGCCCTGGGGTCGGGAGAAGGAAGGCTGGCAGCGTGGAGCTGCAGTGCCTGGGAGGGCCACAGCTCTGCTGGGTGGCAGCTGGGACACATGCAGGTGCAGGGTCTCTTCTGCTTGCTTCCGGTACTCAGGGGCCTTCTTCTTCACCCCTTCCGGGCCTGCAGGGCATGGGTCACTGGGCACCCCCTGCAGGAGCATGTGCCCACCCTCTTGGTAGCGTGGAGGGCCGCAGGGTAGGCGCCTGTCTTCTCATCCTAGGTGATGCGCTCCGTGGCCTGCCTCAGATAGGCAGGGGTGGGCCCTCTTTCCTCTACTTCTTCATGTTTTCCGGGCTCCCAGGGTTCCTAGTCTAGGCTTTTAGACTCTACTTCCATGGCTGTCAGCTCACCTACATGGGCGAGGCTGGGGCCTCTCTTACTCTTCTCTCGTTGCTGGAACAAACACCTGACTCTCAAAATGAAGGAAGGAAAGGTTTATTTAGCTCAAAGTTCCTGGAGTTTTCAGTCCATATTCAGCTGGCTCCAAGGCAGAGAGGCACAGGGCAGAGGGCAACCTTTCATGGTGGCAGCTAAGAGCAAGAGTGGCAGGGAGAGAGCTCGCAGCTGCTCAAGCAGCTAACTTCTCTTCCTTCCTTACACTGAAATGCAGATCACCTGCCCCAGGGGAGGTGCAGCACCCACACCCACAATAATCCGTTACAAATTTCAGAGGCCTCCCGTGACTGTGTGAGGCTTTGGAGGGGGCAACTATGCACAAACTATAACAGGGCCTATACCTTCTTCCTGGGAGAAGGGGCCAGAAAGGGCAAGCTCGGCCTCAGACAGGGGACCCCAGGGATACCTGATGCCTCTTCTGTACCACCACAGCTGAAGAGCAAATCCAGGGCCTCCTGTGCAGGGCTGCATGATGGGGGCTCTGCTGGCACTGCCAACTCCTGCAGACTGCTCCTTTCTTCAAGGAGTGGTTGAGGGAGTTGGGGATCATCAGAAGGTGATGTGGAGATCAGAGAGGGTGGCAGGATGTGCAGGTCCCTGGAGATCTCGGAGGGCCTGTCACCTCTCCACCCTGAAGAACTCTCTGAGTTGGGGGCTGTCGTTGAGCACAGGGAAGTGAAGCAGGTCCTCAGCCGCCTTTCACCATTCCTCAGTCACTGAGGCACAGGGGAAGGCTAGGAGCTCCTCAAGGCATCAAAAGCGGTTGTGGTGGTATAGGCAAGGTCCCCATGCAGCTTTCTGAAGTCACTGTATTGCTTCCGGACCACCACCTCTTTGATATCCTAAGTATTTCACATTGAAAGGAACTGCGCAGTGACTTCGTACTCCATGTCGCCCTTGGAGTGGGTCCTGGGGTAGGACACTGTGTAGTGTTCCAGGCAGTCCTCTTTTGCCTGCGGAGACATGATGGCCTAGGGGAGTGGTGCTGACACCCCTAGCCGTAACTCCAACTTTATTAGGAACTCTTTAGTTGATTTCTACATTCCTTTGACATAGTTCTGTTACCCTGAAATGCCTCCGGGCTTCATCAATTCTACCCTCTCCTCCAAAGCCTGCCACCTGATGTGGTGCTTTGTCTTGTGCTTTTTTTTTTTTTTTTTT
>PVJA010054378.1:0-11551 GCA_004027025.1 Myocastor coypus
GGCAGGGGAGGGCAGGGGAGGGCAGGGGAGGGCAGGGGAGGGCAGGGCAGGGGAGGAAGAAGCAAGCAAGCTACACAAAGCTTGTCTTTGCCATGCTGTTACCAACCTTGTATCATGTTGCTATAAGGATACAGATTTCTGGCTTTAACTCATTTCCAAATCACAAGCCAAAATTTTAATGAACTTTCAAATTTACATCTATGAAAACAGACCTTGGCACACATAAATGGGTTATTTTTCCATATCAGTTTTCAAAAGGTGCCTCATAGCTAAAAGGATTCTGAGCTGTCTTCTGTCACTCAAGATGAACTCTACAAAGGAACTAAGTGTTCTTACTTTTACACTAATTTATTCTACCTTGGTTTTATTCAGCATATGGTAAGCATATGGGAAGGAGTAAAGTATCTGGAAGCTGTTAGAACTGCATATAATCAAAATCCACCAGTAGAAATCTGATCTGATTAATTAGAAATTAAAATAATGGTTAATCACTTGTTATTTGGGAGGCACCCCGCAAATGAATCCTTCTCAAACATCAAAAATCAATTTTCTTTATAGAAAATCAACACTCACTATGTATTCAGTTGGCAGTATCGAAGAGTACAAAGCACCCCTAAAACCTTGAGCAGGTTAAACCCAGTTCCATGGCAACCAGAGGCATAAATTTTAAAGACAACATCTACTTGGACAGAACTCTGTTACACGCCTTTTTAAAAGGGGGTTAAGAATAAGCTGTTACCAGATCAAATGTTCTCCTCTTAAGTTTTAGTGTTTGTAGATAATCCACAAATACTTAGCTACAGTCTGTTATTTGAGAATCATTAGCAATGTAATTGTTACCTCTTTGAAAAACAAAAGAACATCAGAGCTTGATGAAAAACTAAGGAAATATTTTAAACCTAAAATCTCCCATTTTCAATAGCTAGTGTCTACACTCAAAATTTTTATTTTAAAAAATGAAAATGGTATTTCTAAAAAGAAAATTTCTGTCTAAATTTTCTTAAAGCACACTTTATAAAGCAAAAGCTTTATAAAAACACTCTGCCTTATACATTTTCCTTCTTCTCTCACATAGGCTATCACACAGTAAGCAAAACCAAAATTAGCTTCATGTTCAAAGCTACTAGACAATTTCTGAAGATTACCCAACTAACATAACAAGTTCACTGTCTTCCTCAAAGACAGCAGTGCTAGAAAAAAATTAAGCAATCATGCAGTCTAATACCAAAATGTCTCAGACCAAGAAAATAGATAGGTCAAAGGGATCAACATATTAAATATTAAAATTAAACTTTACTATACAAATACAGTACCAATCTAAATAAGGTGTACCTCTAATCAAGACTAGGCACTAAAATATAAAACAGTAAAAATAATAAAAGGAAGCATGTTACATGAAGAAGAAAATAGCCCTTTTCCGCCCACTCCCCGCTGCCCGCAAGCTCTGCTCCACCTGCACTGTGCTCACTCTGAGCTCCCAGCTCCTCCTCAGCCTGCAGTCGCTGGCAGTCCTTCTGCCACCATCAGAATTATCTACCAGGACCTCATCAGCCACGATGAAATGTTCTCCGATATTTACAAGATTTGGGAGATGGTGGATGGGCTGGGCCTGGAGGTGGAGGGCAAGATGGTCAGTGGAACAAAGGGTAACATGGCCGACTCACTCGTTGGTGGCAATGCCTCCACCGAAGGCCCACAGGGTGAAGGCACTGAAAGCACAGTAGTCACTGGTGCCGACATTGTAATTAACCATCACTTGCAGGAAACCAGCTTCACAAAAGAGGCCTACAAGAAGTACAGCAAAGATTATTTTGGGCCTTGGGCCTATCAATTCTCATAACTGAATGATGC
The DNA here is from genome assembly GCA_004027025.1 of Myocastor coypus. NCBI lineage: Eukaryota > Metazoa > Chordata > Mammalia > Rodentia > Myocastoridae > Myocastor > Myocastor coypus. The sequence goes on from PVJA010054378.1 coordinate 1,852, forward strand.
TTGTCATCTACACAACACCAGGATTTTAGACAAATGGGACTGATGTCATCTCGGGTGCTTCACTTATTTTGACCGTGATTTAGTTGGAGGGGAGGCATTGCTGTTTAGGGAGAAAAAAAAAAGAAACACATCATGTAGATTGTCTAAAAATAAAGTGCATTTAAAGTCACTTGACAGAATGCCTCTTAGTTTAATACATATCTAAACTAAGTCCACTGTAGTGTTCATGGAGAAGATAGAACCTGGTCAGAGACCACTGCTAAAAAGCAAAAGATTGTCTTCAAGTAACTACTGTCTGTAGTGGAAATACTTCTGAGACTAGAATACAAGACAAGTGTTGAAGTTTTAATTCTGAGTTGCAAAGAAGGGAAAGAGCTGAGGTACCTGGCCGGCCCTTGAGTTCCATCTCTTATGCTACACAGACCACGAAGTAAATGTATTGAATACAAATACAGTGTCTCTGTGTGTGTATGTGTGTCTGTGTATGTGTGTATGTGTCTGTCTGTCTGTCTGTCTGTCTGTCTGTCTGTCTGTCTGTCTGTCTGTCTGTCTCCTAGACCTAATGAAGAGGAAGGACAGGCAACATGTCAAGAGAGGCAACTGTGGCAGTTCAGCCTCATGGCGGGATGGCAGTGTAGCCACGGCAGACAGGACCCATCCAACACTGTACTCTGGGGAGTTAAGCTCAGTCCAGAACAGCAACATCTCCTCCCAAGTGTAAAGCAGGAATCCTTCCTGCTAGCCCTGGCACAGAGAGGCAGCATGAACAAGCAGTCTGCTGAGGAAGACGAGCCTCCCTCCTGAGACTCACGATGAGACCACCTCTTCCGCCTCCCTTTCTTACCTCTGCACTTCAATAGCAATAAATAACCTAAGATATTCATGGCCTAGGCACTACATTTCCCTCAGCAGCAAATATTCTTGTTCTGTTTTAAAGAGAGACAGCAAGTGTCTACACATGTATTCCACTATACAGAACAGTTAACACTGAGATAATCAAGTATCTACTATATTTATATAGGAGTACATTAAGAACAGATTAAACAGTACATTGAGTAAGGTTGTTCCATTTATTTCCATTTTGGTGATGAGGTTACATAAGAAATGTTACACATATCAGCTTTGTCACAAGGAGACTCTGGGAGATGGAGCTGTGGACATCTGCACTGAGGTTTTCATGAGATACTTTATCCTGGGAATTAGCCAAAATCTGAGTCTAACCTGTGGCCAGGTGCTGCTATCTCATGAAACAGGTTTAGACTGGTGGAAGGCCTTGTGACTCTTGTCTGACCTGTATCCAAGTTTTCTTCCTGTCATAACACAAACTCTCCATGGCAGATCTGACTGGGGGGAAAAAATAGGTCTGGGTGTATTCACTGAAGAATCAGAGAGGATAACCTGACAAAACACATGAAATAAATGAAGCAGATCATTAGAGATCCAAGAGAGAAAAACATAAACGGAGAGTAGGTGGAAATGTTTCAGGGGAATGCCTTCAACCAGTACATCACTGGGGGGCATACATGAAGTAAAAACATGACTGAGACTAGTTAAGTGTAGCAAATATGCCTGGCACCGGCAGGATGCAGGATTCAGTCAGTTGTGTCTGTCTTTCCTCAGGAAAGTAGGCACCAGGAGGTGGGGTCATACAAGACATCTGGACAGACACGGATGGGCCACCCTGAGGAACTGGAAAGGGTAAGATCTAGAAAGCATTTAAATGCTGAGCACACAAAGAATTCAGGAAACAGATAACACCCTGTGTCCTCTCTTTGCCTTAAGAGACATAGTCCGTTGACAATGTCCAATGGTCTTACTGTCCGAGAGGTAAGGCAGTCAAGAAGGGACAAAATCATCTCCATGCAGGAGGTCTTGGAATGAGGCCATGTCACCTGAGATATGGGATCAGAGAATCCTTTTCAAGTGGATACCCACTTGAGTTGAGGTGGATTTCCAGACTGAAAGCCAATAAAACACAAAAGCCAGTTCTAAGAGCAGTAGTTGAAAGATCTTGGTTGGCTGGTTGTTGGTTTGACTAGAAATTAGGATTCAAATGTTTGTTATCAAAGGAGCTGCTGTCAGGCTTATAAGACAATCTATGATTAACACATTCATGATAGAGCCAGAATTCCTAGGTCTCACTGCTGAATTCCATTATCTAGTGTTAAAGTAGCTAACTACTAGTGGTTCAAGCCACCTGATGCCATACAGGTACGACTTGTGCTTCGCACTGGTGGGAATGTGGGTCCCAGGAACAGTACATGCCCTAGATCCAGCTACTGGGTGTTAGTGGAATGGGGATGAAATAAAAAAATTTATATACGTTGGTTAAGACCTGGAGCAGACAGGGTTAATTTGCAAGCTTTGAATTGGAAAGGGAATTGAAGAGATAATTACATTTTTAAAACCAATGTTAGGGACATTAAAGTTCTATTCATTGCTTTTTCTGTAACCCCACATTATGTGTGCTAACAAGTACAATGTGTTTCTTGCTTACAACCAGAAATATCTGGGAGTTACGAGATTCACAGAGTTCCCTACCTTGAAAAAGACAGTTCTTAGGCAATGGTCCAATTGTTTACAATCAATATGAAGATGGGATCATGTGTTGGCTAGCGAATCTGGTGCCAAGACTTCCTGCAATTGAGAAAGTGTTCTTTTAAATTAGTAGGTAATCTGCATCTGGCAAGTAAGGTACACAGGGTTTTAAGTTCCTTTTTCTCCTCCCTTGGTCTATTTTCACTTAAAACCAGTGCTTAATCTTTATATCTAGTGGATAACAGACAAGGATGAAGATCAAGGGGGCTAGAATCTGGAGGCAACATCTCTTTAGGATAGCCAGTAGGACAATCACCCTCTCTTTGATCCCCTTTCCACTTGCCTTTTAGGGTGTTTTGTTTATGCTTCTATGACATCTTATAGGTTGGCTAGGCAGCTAAAATACCTTTCTCTCACCCTTTGGATATAAGGTCCCAAATTGCCCCTGCTCTAAGTGGCAAACTCAACCAAGGGTACCCACTGACTGAGTTTAAAGGTAGCTACCTCATCCTGGAAGGTGGGCCCATTGCCCTCACTCAGTGCTATGGTCCCATGTCCCAACACAAGGATTCTGTCTGAAGAAAAATGAGGCCAGGCACCCTCTGCACCAAAGCAACAGGCATTTGCTTACAAATGAGAGAATGCTTAAAAATGAAGCAGTGTCACTACACATGCTACATGTTATCTGTCACAAGATAGCATATAAAAAGCCAGTAAGAGATACCCTAAAGACTTTAGCCTCAAACCCCCAAGCAAGCTCTAAGACTTTGCAGCTTGAAAAACAGCTAGGCCTCAGAACTGGTCTCTTGACCCCAATAAGGTTTCATGCACCTGCCTGTGCCCTCAACAGGAAGGAGACAGTGACTTGGTCAACAACCTGGGAAACTACGTGTGTACTGAACAGCCCTTCTGGTCCCAATCAGCAGAAAAACTTAGCAACTTTAAAAACAAAACTCACACTGAGTATAATCTGACAGGTAGCCTTACAAAAAAATATGAGGGGTGGGGGGAGATAGCTCAGTAGAATAAGCGCTTGCCTGGCAAGCTCAAGGGTCTGAGTTCAATCCCCAGTTCTGCAAAAAAATAAATAAAAAATATAGAGGGGGAGCGAACAAGGGAGGAAGTTTATGTGTACTCAAATACTTTACCTTACAGTTAGAGTTCCAAAGGTCTTGCTCCTCTCATTCCTTGGCTTCCTTCCAAAACTTTCATTACCTGCCAGGTCTCTACGTTAGTCTTCATTTTCTGAGTCTTAGGAATATTACTGTATTGGATAACTGCCATACCAAAAAGGAACATACTCCTATAAAAGTTTATTTGCTAAGCAGAACAGAAACATCTATTTCTTTTTTAATCCAAATCTATCACCTACAGAGTACATAGGATCATTTCCAGATATACTTGAACCAAGAAACAATCTCTGTTTCTACAGGTTACCAAGTAGTTACAATAACTGTATTAAAATGAGATAGGAATCTTTAATTGGTAACATATTTTACATAAATTCCAGACCCTAATATATTTTAGCACGTCCAACAGGTAAGCTATCAGGTAAAATCTTTCCCAAGAAGCCTTTATCAATCTTATAACAGTGTAAGAATTGAAAATGCAATAAATTCAATTCATGTATTTTAAGTATTCATTAAATTTTCAATAATACGGCTGAAATTACTAACAATTTAAAGGTTATATGCTATTAGCTTTTCATACTTATACAGTTTTTATACCATTTAGTCCAATTCCCTTTTGTTCAATAGACATCATAGTCCATGTACTAGTATGGGTAAATTGTTCAGACCTGTGTTATAGAACACTTACTGAGTCGTACAATGTCATTAAATTTTAGACAGAGTTCCTAGCAACATAAAGGAAAATGAAAGGAAATCTGTGTAGGAATTTAAAAACTTGCAGGCCAATAGATACTGTTTCAGAAGCTACAAAACCAACACCAAAAAGAAACACACTCATCTCAAAGCTAGATCCACTGGCAGCAAGCACATGTAAAGGTCAGAAGAGCACCCAGGTTGTGATTTCTGCACAGTTCTCTAAGAAAATAAACCAGGGATCTTTGGGAAATGAGATGAACTCAAAGAAAGGGCCAAGAAAATGCAAGATATGTCTTAATCATCTTGTGGGATAAGAAAATAGAGAAACAGACTGTAGGAAGGATGAAAACTTGTTGAAAGATACCAGAGGCAATCTTAAGAAATCTCACTGGCCAAAGTGGGATCGATTCAAGGAACAAATTAAGCAATAAACAATGCACATACATGAGGCATATACTGATACAAATAAATGAACGAATAACCAGGAACTTTCCTTATAGGATAATTCCATTTAATAACTACAAAACAAATGAAAGATTAGAATGCCATAGGAGGCCCACTGATGGCAAAATTCAGGGCAAGAAGCAAAATATTGGTTCAGGGCGGTAGCTCAGCAGTCTAACTACCTGCCTGGCAAGTGCAAGGACCTGAGTTCAATCCCAGGTACTGCCAGGCCCGTCAGCCTCAGAGCTCCAGGCGCACTGCTCCAGCCACCTCCAGGCATGGTGGCAACATCTGTAATCCCAGTGTGGGGAAGCTGAGATAGGAACATTACTGAGTCTGAGCTGTGAAGCGAGACCCTGTACCAAATGGGTAAATTAAAAAAAAAAAAAAAAAGCAAAGAGAGGGCAGGGTGTGGTGGCATGTACCTGTAATCCCAGCATTTGGGAGACTGAGGCAAGAGGATCAGAGCAAGCTCAACACCAGCCTAGGTTACAAAAGTGAGCTCAAGGCCAGCCCAAAAGTGCATAGTAAGACCCTGTCTCAAAATAAAGGAAGAGAGGGAAGGAGGGAGGGGCTGCGGAGATAGCTCCATGCCTGTCTGGCAAGTGCTGCCAAGTACAAGTTTGTGAGTTTGAACCCCGGTCCTGGGGAAAAGAATCTTTAAGTACCTTTAAAAATATTAATATTCATATATGTAAAAATGGTAACTTGACAGAATGGCTTCTATTCAGATGCTCCCCCCCCCCCCCCAAAGCCTCAGGTCCTCATAGGTAGAGCTTTTTGGAAGTGGTTGGACTTGGATATGTGACAACTGAAGGAGGTTAATATAGTTCTGGGGACGGATAATGAAAGTTCTATCCTGGGTGCAGGTGGCACAGAACAGGCTTGTAGCCTGAGTGGAATATAATGGAAGGGGTGTGTGTGTGTGTGTGTGTGAGAGAGAGAGAGAGAGAGAGACTATTTTGCAGTACTGGGAATTGAACTCAGGACCTTGCACTTGCCAGGCAGCTGCTTATTCTACTGAGCTATCTCCCTAGCCCTTAAGAGGGAAATTATTTTGGTGTGGGTGGAGTAGAGGCAGGGTGGACAGGGCCAGTGCCCATCTCAGGGAATTTCCTGAGAATCAGATGTTCCTCTATGAAGGTTGAGAAGAAACATCTTCATGGATGAACTCTCAGAAGAGCAGCTGGCAACTGTGAGGACAGGACGGAAGGGGTGCCCTAAGCCGGGCTGGGCATCTGGGACAGCAGGGCTTGGATGTCAGGTTCAGTATCAATGGTGGGAAAGCCGCGGCTGTACCTGCGCACAGGCACACCATTGACGCCCACCAGGAACTTCTCGAAGTGCCAGGCCACATCGCTGCAGCACACCAGGGACCAGATGATAAACTTGGGGTCGGTCATGAGCACAGTGGGGTCATCACTGGGAGCAGGGAGGGGCTCTCCAAGGAAGGTGAAGAGCAGATGTGCCTTTGCACCATTCACCTCGCACTTCTTGAAGAGTGTGAAGTTAGGCTCGAACCCACCACCGGGCCGGGTGTGTTTGAGCAAATGCAGAATCTCTTAGTTCTTGGCTTTCTCCCAGTATCCAAACTGGTTGCTTGGGAAACCGAGCACCATCAGACCCCTAGGCCCGAGGCCCACCTGTAGATCATTCATCTGGGTGAAGACCCGGACTGTGGTGCCTCAGAGAGATGCCACATTTTCAATGAGCAGTACCCTGCCCCGCAGGGAGCCAAAACAGCAGTTCCCCACCTGCCAGCAGGCACCTGAAGAGTACACCTTGGCCTGAGAAGCCACTGCCGACAGACCAGCATACATGGCTGAAACAAAAGACATCTAGTGCTCTCAGACCAGCCCTATATGATGGAATTTAGAGAATTCAGGAAATGCTGGCAGGTGCTGTTGCTGCCTCCTGCCCACTACACCAGGGAATGCTTTTCCTCTGTGATGCCCTTGGAGCCAGCTGATGATGGACTGAAACCTTTATACACTGCCTGTTAAACACTTCCTCCTTTACTTTGTTGGGATATGAACTCTCAGCAACAAGAAAAGTAACTAAGACAAGCACTGCAAATATCTAGAAAGTACTCTTCTAAAGTGTCAAAATCATAAAAGATGCAGAAAAACTTAGGAACTCTCACAGAACAAACTAAAGAAACATGACCACTCAATGCACTGAGGGACTCTAGTCTGGATGCTAGAATAGAAAAGAGACAAAGGACTGGTGAAAGGTGATAAAATAATGAATGCATGGTACCAAACTTAATTCCTTGTTGTGGTTAATTGTTCTATTTAAAATGTTAGCATGATAAAGTAGGTAGAGTATGTACAAGGAAAGCATTTACCTACATTTGCGAAATTCTTAAGACTAGAATTACCTCACAGTAAAAAAACTTCTACAGAAAAATAATAAAGCCTGAAAAATAACGGTAGAGAAAATTATAAAATTTTACAGGACATAAAAGATATCATGATTATTTTTAAGAATTTTTTATTTTATTTATTTATTTCTTGTTTCAGAACCTTTATTTGTTTATTCACTCATTTTTATCGCTGGCTCAGCCCGCCCCGAGGGCAGGGCTGGCGCAGCAGGTGGTGCCTGGGATCGAACCGCGGTCCCTGAAGCTGCCCAAGCTTTCCCAAGCAGGCACTTTAGACCACTGAGCCATCCGGCCAGGCCCAAGATATCATGATTGAAAGGAAACTATATAGTTCAGAGAAACAAAAAAGTTAACCAAGTTCAACGGACAACATTACCATTTTGAATTGTTGTTATCATTGAGTATTTATTTATATATATGTTGGTGGGGAATTTTTTTTGGAGGTGCTGGAGATTCCAACCACAGTCTCGCATGTACCCTGTAATATATATTCTCAAGCCCCACTACTTCGCACTACTGAAGTTTCCACTCTAAGTGCTGGGCTTATGAATTTCCTTCACATAGCACAAGCCAAGTAAAATGGGAAGACACAGAAATCATTAAATAGTAATGGGAGGAACAGTACCACATGGTAGACACCAATGTGAGGAACATGGCAGGGAAACATACAAAAGTATGGGCATGCTGAAAATGGGTGACCAACTGCCTGAGATGGCACAGACTTTCCTAGAGAGGGTGATGGGTAGAGAGGAGTCGGCCAGCCCTAATGAGGTACACATCTTGAGAAGGTGGCATACAACACTGCAAAGACACAAGAATGGGAGAATCCAAGGCAATTCAAACCAGCACAGCATCAGGAATGAATGCTAGCATGTGGTCAGAGCCGCCATGTAGAAGCTATGAGCACCAGACACACCCAAACTTCCAGTGAGGCTTTCGGTTCTGCCCCACATTTCAACAGCTTCACTACAAAAGGACCGAAACACAGTATTTGATAATGAAGGGAAAACTATACTGGAGTTCCAAACATTATACACCGAAATAGTTTCCCCGTAAAAACATACAAGCAATTTTTACAGAACCTACAGTCCAGTTTGATTCAAGTTTGTTTTCTTTCTTTCTTTCTTTCTTTCTTTCTTTCTTTCTTTCTTTCTTTCTTTTAGTTTTTTTCTTAAAGTATTTTAGGCAGGGTCTCATTCTGCAGCTAGGACTCATAATGATACTCTTGCTTCAGCCTTCCCAGCGCTGGGATTACAAGCATGTGCCACCACATCTGATCTCAGTGGCTGAGTGCACCCAGGGGCGGGGCCGGCAGGGCACAGAGTACCAGGGATTCGACCCCAGTCCTTGCATTTGCCGAAGCAGGTGCCTTGTCAGTTGATCTATTTCACCAGCCCTTGACTCGAGTTTAAAAAATAAAGATTCCCTGAACTATCAAACAGTTCATGTCATTCCCATAAAACTCTCAGATAATTCTTATTTCAATCAAGTGATCGGGCTTAGAAAGTGAGACACTAAAGCAAAATGACTTAAAAGAAAACAGCACATTTTGAAGTTAGCTTTTCCTCTCTAAATATTAATATGACCATTCTCAACCAGAGCAATAATATTACTTCTTAGAAAACGTAATTATTGCATACTAATTTTTAAATATTCTATGGTCTATTCTCTGATTAAATTTTATGATTATATGTGACATTTATTCTCTCTCATTTTAAATTTCTAAAGAAACTCACCATACATGGGGTCCAGCAGGATGGCTCAGTGGTCTAAAGCACCTGCTTAGGAAAGCTTAGGCAGCTGCAGGGACTGCGGTTCGATCCCCAGCACCACATGCTGCGCCAGCCCTGCCCTCAGGGCAGGCTGAGCGGGCCATAAAAATAAATAAATAAACAAAAGTTCTAAAACAAGAAAAATAAAATAAAATAGAAAAAAAGAAAAAAAGAAAAAAAAAAAAAAAGAAACTCACCATACGGCATGTACTTCTAAGGGGAAAAAAAAAATCTTAAATATCACATAAAACTAGAGAAGAAAACACAAAAGTTGAGTGGCTTTTCTTTTTTGGGGGGCGGCGGCGGCTGCTATTTAATGAAACTGCCAAGAGAATAAAAAGAGAAGTTATAGGGGAGAGCAGTGGGCGCCGAGGCGTGTGACCTTGGAGGAGTTATTCACTAAGCATCAGACTTCTGTGTCTTATCATCTTCAGTGAGGGAAATCACACTAAAACCTAGCTGCTGACACTGGAGGAGGTCTAACTGAACTTATATATGTGGGGTACTTAGAACAGTACCTGGTACATTGCACGAATTTGCTGCAGGTGGCTCCCCTCAGGATTATTACGGAGATAAATAAACTGGAATCTGAGACCTTAGGCATCAGATAAACCCTAAGCTTCTAGAAGGGGCTATGGCTGTGGCCCTAGGCTGTGCAATCCAGGCCTCCTTGAATCAGGGCTCTGTGCTGCAGGAGTATGACACTGACTGTGAGGTCTTTCGCCAACGCTTCAGAC